>JARJDX010058563.1:0-10063 GCA_030264735.1 Gymnusa sp. GC000175 | reverse complement strand
TTGCTAAAAAAAGTCGTCGGTTTAAGTTCTAAGGGGGGCAATAATTGGGCATTGTTACACCTTTATATCTTTATCCCTCTAGCACACAGAGCCACGCGCTACGCCCCCAATGATCTTAAACGGCAAGGAAGGTCAAGTGACATAACAAATTCGGAATATAGCGAAATCCTTGGATTTTATTGACTCTACAAATAAATCTAACGGGAATAAGTCAGGTGACCTAGCTGACCAAAGGGGTAGACTTATTCGTTAAATTGTATTGGTTGTTTCCTTTTTACCTTCTTTCTCGTGCAAAAGTCGTTTTTTTTTAAGACGAATCAATGAATATTAAAAAAAATTTATATATGCCGGTAAAACTTTGGATAGAACACTCTGTACATCTACATGTTTAACTCCTTTTAATAATACTACTATAGAAAGATATCAAATGAAATTTTCTAGTAATTTTTATTTTGTTGTTGTCTTTATGCCTGTCCAGATTTAGTTTATTCTTATAATTGGTCCTTAACTAACAATTAAGTTTGCTCTCTGCGCACGGTATTTTCTTTATGAGCCCTACAATACGATCGGAGCCAGGGCCGAATTAAGCTTCATCTGGGGCCCTAGATATATTTCTTTTTACGGTCCATTTGTATTAAAATTAACTGAAGCTACAAATATTGATGATACAAGTTGTATGTCTTGTCGGTCTTTACCGAAGCCACGAAAAAGGCGAGCTCTATTTTGTCTATTAATTATTCCGGCCCTAATCAGGATAATACATGCTCCAAGATAGAGTAAGTAATCTGCAATTATGCAAATAAGTAAGACATGCAAAAAATAGTTATATTGGAGGAAGAAAGTATCCAGAAGCCTAGAAATTTATTTAAAATGTTTGATCAACTGGATTAGAAAGATTCCACATTTAAAGTAAATTATTAGTGAAGAAATGAAAGAAAGACCACGATCAACTACCAAGTAAAATAACACCACAAAGAATAAATAATACTATAACAATTATTGTGGAAGGTGAGAAGGAAGAGAAAATTATTAGTAAATTGTAAATAATGTAATACCTATTAATAAAATAAATATGCGAAAAATAATTAACTTAAATAGGTATATTTTCATAAACATATTTGTATATTAATTAAAACATAAGATGTCGACTACTATTTATAGACCTGTATATTTAGCTACATAATGAGTAATTAAAATTATTATTATTATTACTTATCTCTTGACTTTCTTGACACGTTTTAATTAAATTTATAAAAATATAAACAATTTCACATGTACAAAAAATCTAGGAAAGGTTAAAAAAATTGCACTGCAATGAATTGCATTAATTTCCCGCCAGCTTCAAATTCAACATCAATTATGGTAATAACATTTAACATGAAAACGGTTTATTGTTGAAAATAATTTTAATTAGCTGGAATTCTATGTAGTTTTGTAAAAGAACATTTATTTTTATAAATTTGCTCCCACCCTATTAAATATGATATAATTATAACCTTTAAAGATGCTGGTGTGTATATATAAATCCGGTTCTATAGCGTTTGCCGCCTTCCGGTTCCAAGTTTCCAGCCTTTTCTGTCCGTCCAATTTCCCGAAGTTAGATTCCTCTCGGGCATAGCTTTATTGACTGCTGCCTGTCTTTGGTCGACCCCTCCTTTTGTTCTTGTATGGTTGCCAGAGGAGGATTTGCAGAGGTATTTTACTTTCTTGCATACGTCTGATGTGACCGTTCAAGCACAACTGTTTTTCTTGAACTTCTTCTATGATCTATTTTACTACCTCCATGATCTTCCTCACGCGGTCGTTTCAAATCCTTTGTAGTTTCGATATTCGAGCTGGCGTTCTCCAGAAATCCATCTTAACTATACTTAGCTTTGCTTCTTACTTTTTGTTTATCTGCCATGTCTCGCATCCATTTAAGACGATGCTTTTAAAGATAATATTATAAATGCCCTTTTTTGTTGTTTGGACATTATTGTTTGGACAAAACTTTTAAAGTTTAGAGCCCCAACTACTTATTGGCCTTTTGATTGTTATTTCATTGTTTAAAGTAAGATCTTGCTTTTCCCCACCAATACACATATATTGGGATTCCCTCTTGTTTATTCATAGGCCCCAAAGTTCATATTGTTTTAATAATTTCCTTGCCATGTACCCGAAAGTAAGAAAACTTACAAATAATTTATATTTGTTTTAAAAATGAGCTTATCCTAAAGTTTAGATTTTTTTTTAATATTCTTTACTTCTTATCATAAATTTCATAGTTTTTTGAGATTGTTTCATTTTTTACTTATTTTCCTAAATTTTAATGTAATGTGACATCAAGTTTAACTTCTTTTCTGACGACGAAGTATTATGTTTAAGTTCCTGGAAAAGTTTTGTTTTAAAATACATTTACTACACTTCTTGTAATGATATATATTTGCATAGTTAATTATTTTTCTTTACAAAACATTGTATTTGCATATTTCCTCATTTAATGCTTTATATTCTTTACATGTACATTCGTCATAAAAATTTTACAAAATAAAACTAAACTTTTTTAAATGACAGGAAACGTGAAGAAGAAGATCTCCAGTACTAGAACGAATGGAAGATTTGTAATTGCCTATATAACCTAACGACCAAATCTGGTTTTATATATAATTTAGTCTTAAGTCTTAAAATTATTATTAAAGTTGGAAAATTAATATCCACTACTTCCTATGTTTAAGTATAAATCAGGAAGGTAAAGTGGAAAATGTAATATAAGAGTTAATTAAAATGAACATTAAAATAATGGGTATATGCGAAATGAGATGGTCCGGCTTTAAAAAATACAACGTTGAAGAGCATGTTGTTTACTTCTTATAAATTTCATTGGACATTAGCGGAGGCCATGGCCCCATAGACCCCCCTCCGGGTAAGCCAGTGGGTACAAGTGATAATACCCATGAATTATTTATGGAAATAATCGTTAGTCTACAAAAGTCTACAAGTCGGTCAAGAATTTTATTCCCTCCTCAGATAGCATTTTCCTATTACAAATACAAGCCATTCCCGAAAACATCAACAAAATCCAGGCCTATGCTTCAACGGCAGATCAACCCAATGTACAGGTGGAAGAATTTTAAGCTGGTGTTGAACAACTGTTTAATGGCCTAAAATCCAATAAATTAATATTTACATGGCAGACTTTAATGCCAAAATGGGGCAAGGAGTAGATGTGTGTAGGAAACTCATTGAAGCAAACGGATTAGGTGCAAGAAATAATAGAGGAGATCGTATGTCAGAATTTTGTAAGTAAAATGATTTGGTCGTCCTACCGTTTTTAAATTAGTCGCAAGACGGTTATATACGTGGACATCTCCTATTCACAGAGCAGATTAGATCGTGAGAAACTAGATGGACCTTATAATGGTAAACAGAAGATATAGAAACAGCTTTATACCTGTTAAGACGTATCCAGGGGCAGATATTGATTTTGATCATAGGTACGTTTAAAATTCGTCTAAAATCTAAGAAAAACAACGCTAAGCCGTACCTGGATATGACAAAACTAAAATACGATACTGTAACACAGCAAGCTAGTGATGTGCTAGAAAAACATGTTCAGAGATAAGAAATAATGTAAGGTTTGATGAACAAACCGTTGAACACCTATGAGAAAAAAATAGCTAGAGAACACTGAAAAGAAATACCTTCTTTTTCTTTAGGTGCCCTCTCCGCTCCGGAGGTTGGCAACCATTGTGGCGATTTTTATTTTTAAGACTGCTGATCTGAATAGCCGGTTGTTAGTGCAGCCGAACCAGTCTCTAAGGTGTTTTCTTCCAAGAGTTTCGACTTCTTTCTATGGATCTCCTCCCTCTGGTTTTTCCTTCCATAATTAGATGTAGTAAGAAATACCGAAGAGCCCTGAAAAGATGTAAAAAGAAAATTTCACAGAGGAAATTTTATTACTCATGAGGAGAAAAGACAGTCCAAATCCTCCAATAGACAACTATGAACAAAACTATAAAAGGAAAAATCAGAGCTGCAAATTACTAATGGCACACCGAAGAATGTGAAGAAATTGAAAACGTAAACAAAAAATTTGACTCTTTCAACATTCACCAAAAAATCAAGCAGGTCACAGGCATATATCTGCTAAAGCCGGTAAATACTATCGAAGATAATAGGAAAAATATAGTTGTGGACATAGAAAAAAAGGCCAAAACATGGGAAAAATATATAGAAAAACCCTTCAGGAACACAAGACTACCAGATGGTACACATTCTAGGTTTAAACTATTAGATAATGATGGTCTTAGCGTACCAACAATTCTAATCTAATCGGGCATAGCATAATACCTACCCATTGGCTACAATTCACTATTATACCTCTACCAAAGAAACCTAGCGCACGAAAATGTGATGAGTACAAAACAATTAGTTTGAGGAGTCACGCGATAAAAATCTTTTAAAAAGTGATACACGACAGAATTTAAAGAAATTGCAAAGTACGTATAAGTGAAACGCAGTTTGATTTTCGTAACGCCCTAGGAACCATGAAAGTGCTTTTTAGTGTTTCAACGCTGCAGAGAGATGTTGATACAGACATTTTTGCTTGCTTCATAGATTATCAGAAGGCTTGTAATACTGTTCGCAACAATGAACTGATAAACACTCTGCATAGTATTGGCATGAACGTTAAACTCGTATTATTGTCAATTTGTACTGGAACCAAACCGCCGCAATGAGAGTGGATGATGATAATCTTACCGACAAAGTAAAAATACAACGTGTAGTACGCCAGGGTTGTGCGCTGTCGCCACTTCTCTATAATATCTACACAGAGGAAATATTTAAAGAAGCACTAAGCACTACAAATGCATGCTAAAATATTAAACAATATCCAGTACGTTAATCACACGGTAAATTTCGCAAATGGTGTAGATAACACAAATTCTAGTAAACGCAATTCCCACTGCCAGCGAAAAATATGGACTCTAAATATCAAGAAGACGAAATATGTGGTAAAAAGCAAACAGACTACAATACCCGGAAATCTGACAGTGAGAATCAAACGTTTTGAAAGAGTCAGTAAATATAATTACTTCGGGTGCATCATCAAAGACTTGTGAAACCAGAAGCAGTAAATACATTACAAAATTGAAAAATCTTGAGCGGCGTTCACAAGCATAAAGAAAATAGTAACTTCTAGAGATCTAAAGCTAAACATCAAAAGATGTACAATATCATGTCAGTACTGCTATATGGAGCAGAGGCATGGCACTAACATATATATTTTATTTGTACATGTATACGGATATATTGTTATGTAATTTTATAATTTTATATGTCTTGTTTACTATTTGTAATGTGATTTTAAAGCCATACGCTAAATAAATAAATAAATGGCACTAACAGGGGCCACATGCAAAAGGCTAGCTTCTGTCGAGATGTGGATATATAGGCGTATCCTCTCAATTTTATAGAGGGATCATATATTGAATGAAATGAGAAAACTGCCAGAAATCATGTGTGCGGTTAAAAAAGGAAGGATGAAATATCTTGGACATATCATGCGGAACACTGAGAGATATAAAATTCTACAACTGAAGATTCAGGGAAAGGTGTGTGGGAAAAGAGGTCCAAACAGAAGAAGAAATTCATTGATAAAAAAGTCCACGTAGTGTAGAGCAGATAAGAAGAAAGATGTTTGCTAGAATTTTGTGGAGTACATTTTTTGTACACTTATAGTGTATTTAAATATCTTTCTTATTCTTTCTCCTTGGGCGTTGTATTCTTTGTCCATTTACCTATTGATCTACACTAAGGTTATCACTTCAATTTTTTCAAAGAGTTCCAATGCTACTGTGACCCAGTGGAAACTTATTGAGTGCAGTTTTTACCAGTCACCTGCTGACAACTCTAACTACGTATCTATTTCATTATTTACTTTTGCCAATCATCCAACTATTAATGTCATTCACGTATTTTTCTTACTTCTTCATTTATTTTCTGTGTAAAAGGATTTTTCCTGCAATACTGCGCAATACTTTTGATGAAATGAATTCTAAATTTGACCTACATTCTTAAATTTTTGTTGCACCATATTGTACCATTTACACACCCTGTTATTCTTGCTGCTTTCGTCGATTGTTTTTTCACCTTAGTTTTCACATCGCCAAAGCCCGAAAGCTTAATTACGAAATATTTAATTTTTTTCTTTTGGATCACCTCTCCATCTGCCTGAAGTTTGCAGTTTTCGATGTTATTATACACTTTGTTTTAGTTGATGAAATTATCATCTTAAAAAAGTTAACTATACATTTGAATGAGTCTTTGTAAGACCTCACTTGCTGCAACGACCGCGGCATCTTCGGCGTGGCATAAATTTTTAACCTCTCTATCTCCCAATTGCAATCTCTCAATGGTCGAAGCTTTTTTGTATAATTTTGTCCATAATGGTTTTAAAGAGTAAAGTGAAGAGGGTTTTATGATTCCCCCTGTCGTATACCGCTACCAATTGGTACTGGTTCTATAAGTCCTTCGTCTAATTTTGCCTTTACTTGGTTTGTTACCTTTACAGTTTTAAATATACATCTTTTAGTTGGACATGGTCAAACTCTTTGGTCAAGTCAATCAAGCATATATGGGTTGGATATTCAATTAACTTTTCCAAAATGTGAGACTATTAATTCTGTTATAACGTATGTCAAATTAAAATTTTTGAAAATTTAAATTAAAATTCAAAATATTAGTTGTAACGTATTTACCTACCAAATAACTTTTTAAGTAAGCTTTTGGCTTAAGTGACTCACTGATAAAAACCTTGGATTTGAACTTTAACTTACTAAAGATTATTGAGCGCTTCGAGTGTACCATAATTTCATTGTTGATACGTTGTTATCATTTATGTATATAAGGTGTCAAAGTAAAGAAAAAAATCACAATTATCAGTAACAATGTTTTCTACATTATTATTATCAGTCTTAGGTAAGTTTAAACATACATTTTTAGTTTTAGCAGCAAAAAATTTTTTTGGAAAACAATAAATGAGTTTTAAGAACTATTTGCAAAGCAAAATTACTTTTAAATAAATATAACAATTCCGATTTTATAAACGAATTAAAGACGGCTTAAATTTTGTTACCTACACGCAAGGCAAGTGATTATTTTGTGCAACTTATGCGTCATATATGTCAGATCAAAAACCTAAACCGAGTTAAATATATAAAATCCAGAAATACTGTTCTTAAGCAATTGTATACAATTCAGATTTTAGATGCATGATAAATGTTTTAATTTCCATTGTTTGCAATATGCCTGACCGTAGCCCTTGACGCGACACCTCGTGGCGAAATTAGTAGGTTATAGGCTGCTGTCAATAAAAATATATTTTCAAATTATGTAATTACAATGTGGTTTTAAATTATTAATATTTGCGCCATGCGGTTCGCAAAATACTTTCGTAATTAATTCTCTAATTTCATCATGTCACTAGAGTGACGCTAAAAACGGGCTAAGCTTATAGTATATCTATTCCTTCTTCACTTAAAAGTGTTCATAAAGAAACTTAAAAGTATTTTGATGTAATATTTAAAACAATAATTCCTTGAATTTTAGATTTCTCACCAACAATTATGTTTCAGGTAATTTATTTCCAATCATTTATTGCCAAAACCTTCCGATTGTTCAAACTAATAATGGTAAGCTACAAGGCGACTTCGACATTTCTTACAACGGTAATACTTTTATGAAATTTCTTGGCATACCATATGCAAGAGCACCAATTAACAATTTACGTTTTGAGGTAAAGTTTTTCCATAAATTTTTGGCACCAAATTTAATTTTTATAAAATGTAGGAACCACAACCTCTTGTTCGTTGGCCGGGAATTTGGGTGGCCAATATTACATCAGCTTGTTTACAATTAAATCATTTTGATTTAAAAAATGCAAGATACAACGCTGTTGGAGAAGAGGATTGTCTGTATATAAACATTTACGTGCCAGGCAGTAAAATTCAAAGAAGCAATTTGGATGTTATTATCTTTATTCATGGAGGTGGTTATTCATTTGGAGAAGGATATATTTATAAGCCCAACTATTTAATCGACAAAAACGTTATATTTATAACCATCAATTATCGCCTTGGATTATTTGGGTTTTTAAGCACAGAGGACAGAAATATAGCTGGAAATATGGGAATGAAAGATCAAGTCATGGCTTTGAAATGGATTAAACAGAATATAATATATTTTGGTGGAAATCCAAATTCAATTACATTAACAGGACATTCTGCAGGTGGTGCTAGTGTCCAGTTCCATTTATTATCGCCACTTTCTAGAGGTCTTTTTAATAAAGGAATTTCCATAAGTGGTTGCAGCCTAAATGCTTGGACGCTACAAGAAAACGCCTTGCAAAAGGCTAGAATTTTAGGAAAATTTCTTGGGTGTGATTACAATAGTACAAAAAAATTGGTGGAGTGTTTAAAAACAAGACCTGCAAGTCAAATTGTTGAAGCTACTAGAATTTTTAGGATATGGCTATATAATCCCTTCGCACCGGTTAGTCTTGTTGTTGATAAATGGAGTTGGAGACCATTTTTGCCAGCACATCCCTATAAACTCCTTATGGATGGGAGAGTTACTGATGTTCCGTATATTGCTTCTTCCACTACTGCTGAAGGCTTGTATCCAGCGGGAGGTCAGGACAATAATATAATTGTATAAGGCAATACGTTTTTGAGTGTTGACTGTAGACTCTACTTTAAATCTAAATTTTACGTCCTTATTGTGACTAACTGGGCAGGTATTAAGTGTTATGTCGCGGTTTTTAAGGACACTTCCTAGAGCAAAATTTTGAATCCAGAGTTATAAATTGTGCCAGTTTTGAACCTAGTTCCTGTAGCCTAAATTTTAAGACGCCGCTTTTCTTGTAATAAATTTGTTTTATTAATGATTCTACCTTATAAAAAAAAAAGAATTAGCCTATAAATTAAATATCTGTTTTCACTTTTCGTAGAATATTTACGTGAAGATATTTACTTTGAACAGTTGGATAAAAGGTGGATTGCTTTCGCTCCTGCCATTTTGCACTATGTTGACACACTTCCTGAAAACTTAAAGTACGAAGTGGGAATGAAAATTAGAAACTTTTATCTTGGAAATAAGACAATCAACAGAGAAAATTTTAAATATATTGCGGAAGTAAACATTTTTTTATATCAACGATATTACTTAATTAATTTTTAAAACTTTGCATAGATCGTGGGAGATCGTACTAATTTGGTGGATTTGGAAATCGCTACAAAACTTCATTCAAAAGCCATTAGATCTCCAGTTTATTATTATGTGTTTAATTACACATTGGAAGATAAAACAAATAGTGTTACTTACGCCCTAACTGGAATAGAAAAAGATTTTGGTAAGATATTTATTTTTATTATATGTTTCATTAACACCCTGCTTGGGTGCTTAAACAGTACTGACGTGATTACATCCCTTAAATTATGAGGCACTTAGGCAAGCGAAATCGAGAAATCAGGTATCGCAAATCGTGATGAAGTGAAATTTTAATATAACAAGTGTAGGGAAATGAATGCGTAAATGCCGTATACTACTATCTCACCTGGCCAGGTAACAGAGAGAAATTAAAGAAAAGGGGAGCAAAACGCATTGGTTGCAATAGCATTCAGATATTTGGCGAAAAGCTAAGTGGTCAAAATATTTTAATAAAAACATAAAAAAAACATAAAAAATCAAACTAGGGCTAAACACTGCGGCGCCAAAACGTGTACATCAAAATTGCAAGATAGAAGAAGGCTGGACGCTTTTGATTTTGTGGTGTTGGAGGAAAGTAATTAAAATTCCGTGCACTATAAGAAGAACGAATGTATTTATTTTTGCTGAAATAACTGAATCACAACAATTCTTCAAATTCGTTTACTCACGAATACTGAGGTATATCGGGCATATTCAATGAAGGTTCGGTGAGAATTTCAACGACGTATAGCTCAAGGCAGACTGTAAGGCTTAAAATCCAAGGGAAGATCACAGCAATGTTGGGCTGATAAGTTTAAGAAGGCACTAGATTTAA
>JARJDX010058555.1:0-14542 GCA_030264735.1 Gymnusa sp. GC000175 | reverse complement strand
CACTAAATCCAATGAAAACGCGAAAACCACAAAGGCTTCTCTAAAATACACAAAAAATCTATCAAAACAAACACTAAATGCAGTAAAATTCTTCAAAACCACTAAAAATCTCTTAAAGCCACTTAAAACATACTAGTCATTAAAGGCTCCCTAAAATCTCTAAAAAAATCCACCAATTTCACTTTCAGAGGATTTGTTAGTCTGTTTTGAAAGATTTTTTAAGGTTTTCAACATCTTGATCAATGCTTAAACGTTCTATATAATTAAACGTTGTAAAATAGAATAGTGGTCCTATAATTTTCCCCATGGTGGTAGATCGCGATGATGCTATATGAAGAAATGTAGGTCTCAAATACAAAAAGGTTGGACAGCCCCGATAAAGATGGATAATGATGAATTATCAATAATTCATGAAACTAACATAGAATCACCCAGCTTTTTGCTTCCTTATAATCAAAACTGCTAGGAGAAGTCAAAGAGAGAGATCACATAGAGGTCCAAGTTGATTATATTGTAACATTTTACTTATTAATAAACAGAAGCAACACTCTTTTACGTAAGGTTTTTGATTCTACCAATATGGCGAACTGAGATCTGACCGCCACAATCGCTCGTCCAATCTTACAGTTAACATTGTCCCATCCATCACCTCCATGGGTTTATCTTTAACACTGGCTGAGCTTAGTACAATAGTAATAACTAAGGAGATACGTATACACTCATTGCACAACTTTTTTTAAACTTGAAGCTGTTTGTCTTATTCTGTTGAAACAATGTGCGGTAACCAAAACAACTAAAGTAATATTTTGAAACCTATTAAATTTAGTTACCTGAATTTTCCACGGACTTCATTCCGATTTGCAAATTCTGCAGCTTGCATAGCCATAGCAATCTCTTCATCATCTGCACAAGCACTACTGAAAGAAGAGGTTGTATCAGTGCTACCAACACTTGAAGTATCTTCTTCACATCTTAACACTTCTTTGCGTTTTCCAGTTCTTTTTAAATTTTTACTTGTGGAAGGTGAAAATCTCCTCGAGTTTCGTTCTGGGGGCTTGGGGCCCAAGCATCGACAAAGTCTCGAAGTGGTGCATTGACATCCGATTTCTAAACTAGGAGACCTATCAAGACTGGTGTTTTCTGTACAAATGCCTGAATCATCTGGAGATTCAAGACTTTTCCTATTCTCATCTGTTTCTTTGGTATTTAAAAAAGAAGTTAAAGTAGCTGCAGCGTCGGAAATTATTTGTAAGGAATCATGATCTGGCAAAGATTCAGCCCTAACAATAACCTCACGTTTGTTTGGAATGGAAGCAACGATGCTATCGTGTTCTACAGTGTTAGGAATAAGATATCCGGAGGTCGATGGAATTTCAACAGATTTCGTTTCTTCAGTTTTATTTTCAAGTGCTTCCATAACTGCCTCAACGTCGCATTCACCGGTGTTAATACTCACTGTGTAAAAACCTGAAGTCAAATCTTTGCACATTGGATAGTCCGTGTAAAAACGAGACACGAATTCGTCACTCAATTGGCATGTGTTAACCTTAACATCGCCACTTTGTTCGTTATCACATAATAATTTTTCTAAAGTATATAATTCATTTTTATTTAACGTCCAAAGTAACTCACGAATTTTTAAAAGTAAAGTTCTAAAAGGCCTAAACATTTCACTCATTTCCTCAATGGGTTTGTCAATACATAAAGGTCCATTTGGAAAGACCAGAAGTCCACTGACGATTGCCAAACGCGGAATAGTAAACATCAATGCTGGATCACAATCATCCACTGTTTCTTGTGTTAAAAGACTCATTTTTAAAGCGCGTTGCAATGTTTCAGAGAATAAAACTCCTATAAATTCTTGCAACTCATACTCCTGGGTTGTTTTCACTGGCACCATTGCACTTACATAACACAACTCAAATTCAGCGAATAGGCGATCAAAAATTTTTAAACTTTCCAAAAGCATTTCCGTTACTAACTCTTCATTGTTTAGCTTTAGAGGCCCATTTGGTGTGTTGTTTCTTAAACAGGCCTCCCTGAGCAAATTTCGGACGTTTTCCAAACTTTTGGTTAAAGCTTTAGCAAGTGGTCGCATAGCTGTGCTCTCAGATTCTCGATTCATTATTGATGAACCCGCAGCCAAGCACTGAAAAAATTTTAACTATAAATTAAGAGGACAAATTAAATTATTTATTAAACACACCTCGGCACCAAACCAGAGTTGCCCGGCTAAATTTTCTTGCAAGACATCTTCAGGAAATTTTACGCGAAAATCCCGATTTGCCCTTTCGCTTCCTATTAGCACATCCATAATCGAGTTGGTGATGGTCAAAACCTTGTCTTGTGATTGCCTTAACTGATTTACTAAGGAAGTGCATCTTTCGGGATCCTTTCGGCCGTCAAAACTATCTAATTCGCCTGCTATCATGTTTAGAGCTTCGTCAGCGAAAAAAAATTGCGCCAACAAGGATGTGTCATCTTTCTGCAACAACATTTTAAATTCTTTAATTATTAAACGGAAACATATATAAGTGAAATCGGTTTAATTGCGCTTTGTTTTGATATAAGGAGCATGTCCTCGGAAGTACGTTCCAAGGTTAAAAACAATTGAACGGTGACAACCCATCTATAATAACTGGTTTTCTTTAAGGTTTTTTTTGTTTAATTTACGCGGAATGTCCGCATTTGTATTATTTTTAAATGTATGTTAATTAGATATACGGTAATACTAAACAAAGAAATTCCTACAAATATCAGAGATATTTTAAACACCAATGTAGCGTTATTAAAACATTAAATGGTAGTTAATGTTTTAATAACGTTTTTTCTGTTTTTCATTTTTCTGTGATTATAATAATTTTAATCAAACAAGGAAATGTAATAATAAATATGTTTTATTCTTTTTATCATATATTTATTTTTTTCTATACATTAGCCATTGAGAAATAAGCATAAGTAATTACAAAAAGTCCAAATAATTTGTAGACTGTGATTTTCTCTTTACATGCATATAGTATTAAAAAAAATGTATCGTAATATTATTTATAATATTAGAAATCGATCAGTTATGTTCACCTTTTTCAACCTCTGTTTACCATTATTATTAGAGCCTTAAATGACTGGAAAAAATTTATTAAGATTCCGTCACACCATCAATATTATTGATCAATAAATTGTCGGGTCTGAAACCTTCCGACGGATAATTGACATTATTTATCCTCACACGGTGACACAGACAATATTCTTCTTTTTCCTTTCTCTTTCCATATTTACCCATCTTTCGCCTGGTCTTCTGCCAGTTTTTCCTGTCGTCCACATTCAATGCTTCTTTTATATAGACGTGGTCTCTATTTTATAACGTTTTTATCCATTTATTGTTTTTTTGTCGTACAATGTGACTCTTCCAGCTCCATTTTGTTCATGCAATGGATCCTATCACGTCTTCTACTTTTGTTCTTTGTCGGATTTCATCATTTGTGATGTGATTTCTGATGCTTATTCCTAACATCATCCGTTCTATTGCTCTTTGTGTTATTCTGAGTTTCTTTGCGCTTTTGATGGTCATTGGTGCAGTTTCCACACTTTAAATCGGAGTTTTATATTATGTCCCAAGTACACGTATTCATCGACCTTCTCTATGTTGATATTTCCTATTTGTAAATTTTTGTCTTCCGTGGTCATAACTTTTGTCTTCTTTACATTTATTTAAAGCTCAATTTCTGATGATTTGGTTTTAAGCTTAGCATCTCTTGAAGTTCTTGTATGTCATACGCCACTCTATTCTGTCTTATGCTATGCCCAGGTGTAAATTCAGCATCTTCATGTCTCTTTGGAGAATACTCATCCAATTTGGTCGTCTTTTCCCTTCGTTTATGTTTAGGACCTTCTGTGACATGTCCTCGTTCCGATGCATCACATGCCAATACCATCGTAAGCGGCTTTCCCGCTTCTCTTCTAGGATATTGGTCACTTTCAAAGAGCCACGGATATATTTATTTCTCATTTTGTCTAGGAGCGTTACTTCTCCTGCCCATCTTAGCATTCGCATTTCTGCACAATGTATATTGTGCTCTTCCTACTTTTTCATTGCCCAGCATTCTGAGCCGTACAGTAGAGCTGGGCGTACTGTTCTCTAATAGAAGTTCCCTTTAACCGGAATTTTAAAGTCGCAAAGCACGCCTGAGAGCGATCTCCATTTTAACCAGCCTGCATGGATCCAATTTTCTATGTCTCTAGTGGTCTCAGTTAACAAAGATATAATGGGTCTACCTTATTTGGGGGCACGTTCTCTGTCTTAGGAGATTAAATGATTAGGCATGTTCCTGAGAATCCGCAGCACATGTACTCGGTTTTCTTTCTGTTTACCCTAAGCCCTACACTTATTGCACCACACGATCAGATCCTTTTGTAGCTCGTCCATCACATCCTTTTGTAGCTCGTCCGGCGAGCACTATATCATCGGCGTACATCAATGTCCAAGGTGCCGGTTTCTGTAGGTCTTTGGTTACAAAATTCATTAGTATGTTGAATATTAGTGTGATTAGAGTAGAACCCCGATTTACCCCAACTTTGATTTGAAACATTACCCTCACGCCGGCTGGGCTTCGTATTTGAGTGCTTATATTATGGTACATGCCTTTGATTATCTCCTCATATTTCTTGGGAATTTTCTGGGCTCTCAGAGCTGTCCAAATAAGTTCTCTTTGTACACCGTCGAACGCCTTCTCTATAGAAACAAAACTCTTTTGTGCGACTTATATTTTTCCATTAGGATTTTGATTGAGTGGATGGCATCGGTTGTGCTTACCCTTCGTGTGAAGCATTGGTGTTTAACTTTGATAATGAATGAATACTTTAAAGATGGAACTCAAAAACGGGAAGAAAAGTGAGAAACGGCTTAACTGAAGATATTTTAAATCGCCGATACTTTGTCCTATGCCATTTAACTTGTTTATGGATAAAATAACACAAAAGGCCAGAAAATATCTACACCTGATTATCACATCTTAGTCATGCTGAACAGGTTCCTTGCACACAACGTACTGGTGTATAACACGATTCGTACTATATGTCGAGAGCAAGGTTGTGAACAACCATATGCCAGCTAAGATTAGGTGGTGCTGGGGTTTGATATATGCTCGCAAAAAACGTTCGGTTCACTGCTAAGCAATCCGTCATACCATTAGTATGTAGTACTTTAACATATAATTATGTTGGAGCCCAAAAACCGCCTCTACCTGTTCTTCCATTCAGTCTTGATTAATATCTGAAACTTCTTCCATATGCCATATATTTTTTATTTCGGTGTTTATTGGTTATTTTCGTTTGATCTACTCTTCTTCAAAACCTGTCCTTTTAAATTTTGTTTGCTCTCTTGTTGTGTTCCATGTATAGCAAGATCTTTCAATCTTTTTATTTTTCCAGTCTAATGCTCTTGCCACTTTCAGTAAGTTGTTTCTCTGTCTTCTGGTAAACTTCCAGTCTTCTAATTATTGACTTTTCATTTAAGAACTGTTCGGAGGGAAATGTATTATTTATCTCCCGTAATCCTATTATCTTTTTTTCCATGAGATTTCCTATTTGCCTTCGTTAGTGTCGTTGCCTTTAACCCATAAATAACCTACATACTACAGTACTACATACTAATGGTATTACGGAATTGTATCTTATTTTATTTGTCATCCCGCGAACTGTTTCTATAGAAATCGAAGAATAATGCTTGTCGCCTGGTACGCCTTGTTAATTATCTCCTTATGGTCCAAGTCCTCTTAAATGTGTAGTCACCTATAACACATTCTTCGTCCAGAGCTTCATTGTTTTCTGCTAGCGTGTTCCTACTCATCACGTTGCTTTTTCCAAGATTTGGCATAATATTGTCTACGAACTATTTAATATCATTTTTGTTTTCCTTTAATACCAGGCTAGTATTGTTGATAGTTGGAGTTTACTTAGACCGTGAAGTCAGTATAAAATCCTGTTTAGTTCTCCTATTTTTCTTTACGCATGCTGTTTTCGCCGTATAACCGTTCTTTCTTGTAGGCTTGCATTAACCTCGTTTATTAGGTAGTGCCACATTTTCTGTTTCTTTGGTATAGCAATTCGTGCGTCATGTTTTACTGCATCATATGCTTGTTCCAGATCAAGCGACAGTCTCTTCATTTTTCCTCCTTTGCTGCAAGCCTCCTCGGTTAGTCTTCTTGCGATAGAACGATAAAGATTATTTCCAGAATTTCGTTTCTTATTCATACTGCTTGCATTATATCTTCAATTTTCATTAAGATTTCTTTTGGTGCCTTTTGGAGCTGCTCTCCTTTTTAGGCTGCTAGTATAAATTCTAAATTTGGTCGACTTCTTACATGAACTCTACGTTTTCCTCTCCTACTTCCTTACCTTAGCGTCGGACGTTCGTTCGTAAAAATGTAGTCAATTTTCAAGCCCAATTCTTTTATTTTTACACGTAGCCAGAATCGATTTGGAAGTGCAAAATGTGATTACTACATGTAGTTTAATAAATAATTCAGCGATCCTTTACAGTTCAATTTCGTTTTTGTTGGATTTTTGATGTTTCGGCATTTCTCCTATTAGATTATGATCTTTTTTGACGTCCTGTTATCCGAGATGCACATTAAAATCTCCTAATATTATTACCTGTTTACTCTTTCTACATTTCCCAATTTGCTTTGCTACCTTCTTATATGTTTGGTGCATCTTTTTATCCATTGGTGCACTGCCCCTTGGATTAGTTCTTACACATGGTTTCCACATACACGATTCCCAAGTTTTTAGATACGCTGTACCACTTCTGCACGATGTTAATTTCTCTCTTTTGTATTATGATTACTACTCCTCTTCTAGTTACATTCCACGTCCCTCCACTTAGCATCCGTTTGTAATTCGCCGGTTTTACTCAGCTGTTTCTCAAATGTTTCCTGTATACATGTATATATCTACATACTTCACTTCAGGAACCGGTCCAAAGTATAAACATTGTGTGATGATGAAGAACTAATGGCAGACACAAAATACCAATTACAATACAGCCTTTATCAAGTTGTGGCAAAAAAATTGAACAGGAAAAACTAATCCATGACAATATCCAGAGAGCCCTTAGAGTTTTTATCCATAGCGATCGAAATATGATCCTGACGGGAAAATATATTTTAACGCAAGGTAAGCATCAAGAAGATCCGCTATGTTGATACTCGTACAAGTACAGTACTTGTACATCTATCAACATAGAACGTCATGGAACGCATTGGAACGGCGTTCCACCACCTTTTTTCGACGGAATTTTATTGGTCCGAATAGAATCGCCCTGTTTGGCAGAGCAAATCAGCAAATGGCAACAAAATTATTACGACGGTTCTGTTTGTGCATAGAGTAGTGAGTCTGGCGCATGCGTACTTCACAGCCAAGCCCGGTATCATTATGAATATTATGTAAAATTGCAAAAAAAAATATCAGCATTCCACCACCTATTTTTACAAAAAGAGCACTACAAGTACTTATTAACAAAGAGCAAAGTGAAAATATATAAAAAAATAATG
The DNA here is from genome assembly GCA_030264735.1 of Gymnusa sp. GC000175. Classification (NCBI taxonomy): domain Eukaryota; kingdom Metazoa; phylum Arthropoda; class Insecta; order Coleoptera; family Staphylinidae; genus Gymnusa; species Gymnusa sp. GC000175. Next base: position 6,992 of record JARJDX010058555.1, on the reverse strand, counting down.
ACTTGCGGAACAAGCGGTAACTGCTTAAATTAAGCAATTACTAAAAACAGCCGAAATGAGCACTCTAGGAACAATAATCAGAAAAATAAATATTGATCATTTGCGCAATAAACATATGATATGGCAACACATATTATACATATATTAAAAATCGCAAAACGCCGGAAGATGGAATGGAAGTCACATCTGAAGAGCCGCAAACAACAGCCTAATTAAAATAGCGCATGACCTAAGACAGGTCAAAAGACGTAAATCAGGACGTCTCCAGCTTCCAATTGTCTGCCAAGTGCGTTTTCAATTTGGCACAAATCGTTTTATGAATTTTCCAACCTTTCTTTATAAAATATGTAATAACTAAATGGAACATTTTGGGCTATGCACTGCCAACTATGCTAAGGTCCCTGGCTCCCCTGTTTAAACCGAAACAAAACATTAAAAAGTTACGACCAACCACACATTATAAACGTTTTAAAATAACTTTTCTGTTTCAGTTTATGGTTTCGAATTGGAACTTACTTTTAACTAATTCTGGGCCAAAACCAATGCACAACACCGATGCGATGTTGCAGTTGAGTAAACTGACTACTCAAAAACTGACAATGTGTACGAAAATATCGCTGTAATAGTACGCTACGAATAGTCGACACTTTAAACGTTATACTACAAAATCCGCCACGAAGCCAAAATACTCAAAAATGACTTTGACTAGAGATTTCCAAAATGCGCCCATGATTATGGATGAGTCACATAAAGTTTTAAAATGACGGTTTGTACGTTCGTAAGCTTTGACTCATCAAGAATAGTCAATTATAAGTCGGTTTAGTTAATAAATGAGGATTACTTGTTCTGACTAATTTTCTTGCTCGCAGATCCATATCAAATGTATTAGTAAATGTTTATCAATCAATTCTAGGAATTGCACTTCTTCTACTTCGTTTGCACAATCTAGAGAAAGCAGCAAACAATCAAACAATTCTCAGGTGTGCGTAATACAGTACGTTTCGATATGGTACGCAGAACACTTAACGAACTTGAGACAATGTGTCGCGACTCTGACGTACTTAATATAGCTGTGAGCAGTCACAGGTTAAAATAACCTGTATTTTGATGCAAGTTAGTTGTTTATAATTGGCAATTGTTTGTTATCGCTAACAGCAAATATAATGTTAGTGTTTTCTTAATTTAATAATTAGCGTGTTGTGTAAACAATAAGTTTTGCTTTTATTTAAATAAAATATATTTTACTGTCCTCTCTAAAGTTCAGGCGGCTTCAATGATCGACTCAGAAATTTATACATAAGCTTGTTATAAAATTTTGGAGGTCATGGTGATTTAAAGCTCAAGCCTACTAACTGAAAGTAGAAGTTTATTGATTAGCTTTTTGCGTTTTTTATTTTAATTTTTTTTTCGAATAAAGAGTGTCGAAAACTATTTCTGCAAAAAATCGTGATTTTGTAAATTTTCGCGATTACAATACTTTCTTTAACTTCCTAAATGAAAGTAAAATAAGTTCCGAAAAAGAGACATTAAAAAAATGACGAGAACAAAATTTGTTTACAGCATTCTTTTGTTTTTCTTTACGTAATTTTTTTTTTGCAAAATACCTAAAACCAAACCAGTAAACTACCACTTCCATTTGATAGCTTTTAGCCAAAAATTACTGGGAAATACAAATTTTTGTTAAAAACTTAATTATCTGTTTATATGGAATAGCAAGCTTTCTTTATTTGGCATTTTACGGACATCGCCAACGATTAATCGGCATTCACAAAATCCAGTCAAGTAACGATTGAGTGATTATGCAGATGTACGCGTGGCAATGGATACAACTCGATGTTTATTGTTATCCTCTTCTGTTCAATGAGATAGAGCATTTATATTATTAACTATAGCACTAGGTGGATCATAAGGAAAGCATCTGTAAAAGGTTCATCAAAATCAATCCAGTAGTTTTTATGTTTATCGAATGCAAACAAAAATGTTTCTTTGGACGTCAGTGTGCATATACCGCATGACGGTATACTATTTTGAACACTAATTATTTATGGGATTGCAAAGGCATTTTTAGGAACTCACGAAATTTATGTAAAATCGAAAGAATTCCATCTACTGAATTAATTGTGTTAGTTTATGCACGAGTAATGTGTGATAAAAATGATGGTATTGTGACACGCGTTCTTCCAGTAAGGCCAAACGTGTCATGAACTTGCTGCAGTTGTAGCGAATCATTTATTTGTACGAAAAAATATACCAGACGATTTCAAAAACGTTTGCAGACTGCTGCGAAAATTGTAACTTCCATTAGGAGTAAACCGTTTTAGTTACGGTTATTTGTAAAACTGAGCGAAGAGATAAAAAGGTTCCTGAATTCTCTTCTTCGTGTACGAATATCTGAGTCACAGAAGATTTTAAATAAACACATATTGCACGTCTATCTGGACATGAAAAAATTGCAGCAAAATGGATCCTCAAAAGCTTGAATGTTGACCAGAAGCGAGTAATGGTGAAACAGTGACGCTCAATCTGTGCTCGCTTTGAAAATGATGCTGATTATTACCACGGACGAAACTTGGGTACGTTTCTACGATTCAAAAATAATTAAAAAATCCAAAACTTACATTTAATACGAAAACCTGAAAGGCAAAACTTAGACAGGAAAGAAACCAGGAATTACAGAGGAAGTACTGATGGAAAACGGCTTGTGGCAAAAAATAACATGGACCTATATAAAGAGCTGCAAAAAACTATAAGAATTAAAATCAGGCAAACGCGAGCACAATATTTGGCCGACCAGTGCAAAGAAATCGAAGAACTGGAAACAAAATATGACGCGTTCAACATGCATAGGAAACAACAAAAGGCGGAAAAATCCGATGACGGCGGCTCAGCTTTGGCCGAACATTCTTTTGAGACAGGTCATCAAATTGATTTTACTAATGTGAAGTCATTATCTTATTATAAGAAGCGCAAAATTTGGGAGGCTATCTGGATTCATAATAATCCCTTTAACTTAAATCGTGAGCATGGTTTTAAAATCTCCAATACCTGGAAATATTTGTTATCATCATTAAATTCCTACCCCTACTAATTTTTTCATTCTATATAGGCATACACAAGGTCTACAGTCATCAAACTTTTCCGCCTTGAGAATCCTCCCTGCAATGACAAGCGAAATGTTGGCAACAACCAATAAAAATTAGCGACTTAAACCCGAAAGTAAGAAAATTTACATCGACTCAAGTCGCGAAAGCTTAAATTCTAAATCTAATATAAGGTTATCAAAAAATATAAAGAGCTCTGTCGAACATTGAACATTAAGAAGACCAAAATGCGCGCAATCAGCAAGAAACCAGCACATAATTTCTAATACCATGGTCAATCAAAAGTTAACCAAATTCACTACTTTGGATGTCAATTACATAAGGATGTTGGTAGCCAAACTTAAATCAGGGCTCGTATTGAAAAAGCCCGTGCTGCTTTTAAGAAAATGAACATAGTCTTATGTAATAGAGATCTTGGACTGTCTCTTCGTATTCCTCTACTATGGTCGTCTATATTTTATACCTTTATTGTATGGTGTTGAGACCTGGATTGGTAACAAAAATGACTTGAGGCCTTCGAACTATGGTACTATAGAGTCTCATGGACAGGGAGAAACCGCAACATCGAAATACTGTCAAGCCTAAATAAAAAATGGAACTAAAATATTTTAGACAAGTAATGCAGGGGCAAAAATATAGATTACCTACAAAGGCAGAAATTTTGACGAAAGACTGACTAGCGCCATGAGAAGTCCAAGTCACACCGGCCTCAAGAACGTGAGATACTAGGCGACCTGTGAAAACTCTGGTAATAAAAGATGAACACGAACACTAACCCAAACACTATCATAAATGCAGAAAACAGATCAACATCCGCAATAAATTTCGATTAGGAACCTGGAACACGAGAGGATTAATACTGACAGGAAAGACAGCCACTGTGGAAATAGAAACAAAACTACATCAAATAGGTGTAGTAGAAATAATCTGTATGGTGTAATAATGCCTTGCTGGTGATCGATTAGTTCTAAAGGAATCAGCGAAGCACACTGGAAGAATGAAGACCATTTTCGAACGGAATCGGGAAATACGATATATTTCTCCGGACTAAAAGACCAAAGCCGCATTCTATAGTATCGGATAGGATCATAACTATAAAACTAAATACACACCCACGCACATTAAATGTGATACAAATATATGCGCCTACTTTGATCGCAGAAGAAGCAGAAATGGAAAATTTCTACACTCAACTGGAAAAAGTAATAAAACAAATTCCGTCGAAAGAAGTGATCATTGCATTGGGAGACTACAATGCCAAAATAGGCAAAACAGATAAATACGAACATAGATATTATTAGTAGATATGGCATTGGTAAGAGGAACGAAAGAGGTGATAAGACTTCTGCATTCAGAAAAAACTAGCGATAAAGAACACCCGGTACAAACATCACATTAGACGGCTCTATACCTGAAAATCCCTTAGAGATAAATACGAACATAGATATTATTGGTAGATATGGCATTGGTAGGAGGATCGAAAGAGGTGATAAGACTTCTGCATTCAGAACAAATTAGCGATAATAAACACCCGGTTCAAACATTACATTATTCGGCTCTATACCTAAAAATCCCCTAGAGACCTTTGTAGAAACCAAATAAACTTTATAAAGATAAATAAAAGATAGAGAACGTCGGTCATAAACATCAAAACATACCTCGAAGCTGACTGTGGTTCATATCACCAATTTTTATTAGCTGAATTACGTATGCATCTAAAGAATATTAAGCCGAGATCAAAAAATCTACCATGAACCCACAACCTGAAGTAAAATCTTCTTTTCAAGAACTGATAAGAGAAAATATAAGAAACTTTAGAACAATACTGTAGGAATCAAAGAAGAATAGAACCAACTAAAACACATCTCAAAAACATCTACAAATAAAAGGAATGATGTTAGTAAAAGAAATAACTGGATGACAGAGAAAACCTGGAAACTAACAAAGGATCGGGAATTATCGAAAAAAGACTGGCCTAGCCACCAAAGATAAACAAAACAAATACTCAGAATTAAATAGACAAATACAAAATAAAGAGAGAGCAGAGTTGCCGAGCGGTAAAACGCTGGACTAGCATGCTACAAGAGGTCCCGGGTTCAAATCCTTTAAATTTAAAATTTCTCTTTGCTCTCGGGTGGTTCGGAAGTCACCGGAAAAGTCCCATCTGGGACGTACACCTACCGCCCTCTTACTCACAATAAAGACGTAAAAATTAGGCTCAAAGTAGACTTTGTCTACATCTGAAAGCGAGAGCTCTCGCTCACAAACGGGTCCATACATACAAAATAAATGTCGCTAGAACAAAAATGAATGCATCAACAACCAATGTAAGTTGATACAAGAACATGCAAAGTAAGAGGTCTATTCAAGAAAACCAAAAAAATAACTAGACTTTAAAACCCAAAACGACGGAAATCTCAATAACAGACAATAACAAAATTTGTGAAAGATGGAGAGAATACTGCAAAGAACTCTATGGAGACAATGTACAATATGTTGAAGATGACACCCAACATCAACCATTCGCAAAAGAAATACCAATTATCATAAGAGATGAAGTCTTGAAAGCTGTAAGGAAACTTAAAAACAATAAAGCCCACGGATCAGGTGGGATAACTAGCGTAATACTGAAAAACTTTGAGGTTGAGGCAATAACAACTATATGTGGCATTTGCAACGACATATGACAAACATGTGGATGGCCGAAAAACTGGACGTCATCCCTTTACCCAAGAAAGGATCCACAAAAAAATGTAACAACTACAGAACACTTTCACTGATCTCACACCTACTTCATATCATAAATGAACGTCTAATACACTCTCTCAATCGATAAATACCAAAACAACAAGCAGGCTTCGTTAAAGACAAAAGACAATGTCCGTCAACTAATGGAAAAAAATTAAGAATACAACATAGCATTGATACTCTCTTTTCATCGACTACTACAAAGCTTTTGACTGCGTCAAATGGAAGAAACTATAGCACACCTTAAAGGAAATAGAGTACCAACAAACCAAGTAAAGCTGAGCTAGCATCTCTGCATCAACATGGCAGTGGTAAAAGTAAAAGTAAAAGTAAGTAAAAATAAGGCATTTTCTTGTAATATTTTTATATTTACAGGGTGGGTTCTTTTTTATATACAGGGTATAACTGTGTTATTTAAAATGGAACACCCTATATATTTTTAGATAGCTTGCCAAAAGATGTTTCCAACGATATGTGACTTACGCTTGTATTGTAACTAGTTTAAGAGATATTAACACTTTTATTGATTTAATGACACTATTGGAGGTTTTCCAGAAAATTAATATCTCTTAAGCTAATAAAGATAAATGCAATTCTTGTGTATAACCTTAAAGATTATGAACGGGGTATCTTTTGACTTATCCCTTGATATTGTACCTTAAAATTAAAGCCTTGGCAGGTCTTTAAATTTGGCCTACATTAATTCGCTGAAAAATCTTTTTTTTTTAATAGAACACCCTGTATTTTATTTTTCAAATAAATAGAGCAAAAAATTTCCTATAGATTAAATGTGCATTGTTTGGAGTTAAAGTAAATATTTTTCCCTTTGAAAAAAAAAAAGATTTTTAATCGAATTACCAAAGGCCAAATTTAAAGACCTGCCCACGCTTTAATTTTTAAGATACAATATCAAATGTTAGATCGTAAGAAACCTCCCTTAGTAATCTTTAAAAATATACATGAGAATTGTATTTATTTCCATTAGCTTAAGAGCTATTAATTTTCTAGAAAACCTCCAATATATTTACAGCTTAATCGACCGAGCTGCTCTTAGCCCTGTATATGGGAAATCCATTATGAGAAGAGCTCTTGAGAACTAGAAAGGAGGCATAAGCGTAGGAGGAGACTGAATAAATAATGCGT
>JARJDX010058512.1:0-14840 GCA_030264735.1 Gymnusa sp. GC000175 | reverse complement strand
AAAAATTTGGTGGGTGAAAGAAGTAGGTATCAATAATGGTGACATTCGTGCAGAAAATAATTTGATGGATTCTTTAAACACAGAGACATAAATATATTTGGGTTTAGCATATCAGACAGTTTTATTCAGTCACCATTATTGTCAACTACTGATCCATAAAACAAAAGATCGAAGACTATGAATCGCTATAGAGGAGGCCTATTCCCAGCAGTGAACGGAATGGGCTGGTTATTGATAAGGATGATGACTACTTCACCACGTTAGCATTTCGCTTATTTCCTACACGAGCCTTAAAGTTCCCCATTAAAATCTCTTTTCTACTAGCCTTTATCGTATCTACAGCTACGTTCAAGTAAGTTAAAGGTCTTCTATTAGAGCTGTTTTATCTTCATCAGGTGTATAAACTCCAAAGGTGGGTAATCGTCTTTCTATTGTGTTAATATTTACTTTTGTGAATTTTTCGTTAATTGCTTCGAAGTTTGTCAGAAGCCTGGTGGATCCTTATATTTATTTCATTTTAGTTGTTCTTCGTTTCTTATCCATTTTTCTATTTTACTGTTCTTTTTTCTTGTTCTTTCATTTTAGCCGTTTATATTCTTTTTTCAATTTTTTACTTTTTGTCATTTTTGAGTTGTTCTTTTCGTTTTTTGTTTTTTGTTAATCTTTCTTTGTTGTTGTTATGTTTTCTTTTTTCATCTCGTTTGTTGAGGTGTAGTCCGGTTTTAGCCTTTGGTGTTTTTTCTCTCTTGTAGTTTTTCTTTGTTGTTGTTATGTTTTCTTTTTTCATCTCGTTTTTTGAGGTGTAGTCCGTTTTTAGCCTTTGGCGTTTTTTCTTGTAGTTATTTCTTTCTCGGCATTATTTTTTCTTTGCCAATAATTATTGTTCTGCCTTCCTTATAGTTTTTTCATTCTTGTTGTTATCGGCCATTGTTTTTTTGACGTTCTTCTCATTTTGCTTATATTTTACTCCTTCTTCCTTAGTTTTGCCGTTTTTCTATATTTACCGTTCTTTTTTGTCGTTCTTTTATTCTTGCCGTTTTTATACTTTTATCGATTTTTTCTTTCTTGTAATTTTTCCGTCCTTTCTTACTTTTCGTTTTTAATTTCGTGTCGATCTTTCTTTGTTGTTGTTCTTTTTTCTGTTTCTCTTTTTTTACCCGTCGGTTTTCCTTCCTTAAAGTCCTATTGTTCGCAGCGAATTTTCAAAAACACATTTTTGTGTTTTCGAAAAATAAACCCAGAAATTACAGAGCATTTAAAAGTTTTTCTTTGCTGTGCAGTAGGATGTCTAAGTCGTCCTTTCTTACTTTTCGTTTTTAATTTTGTGTCCATCTTTTTTTCTGTTTCTGCCTTTTTTCCCAGTCGCTTTTTCTTCCTTGAAGTCCTATCCATTTTTTTTTTCTTACAGTTTTTTCTTTTTCGTCGTTATTTTTTCTTTATTTTTATTCTTTTCACATTATTCTGCCTTCGTTATTCTTATCCTTTCTTGTTGTTCTTTCCTTGTCGCCCATTGTTTCTTCTTTGTCGTTCTTCTCATTTTGCCGTATATTTTAATTTATCTAAATTATCCTTTATATTCTTCTAAACAACAAAAATTGACAAAAACATTGTTACTTTAGAAGGTTATGAAATTTTTAGTTTTTCTTTAAATTAATGCCAATTTAAGGATAAAATAATGAAAAATCAAATTAAAATTTACTCTTCGGTTAGTAGCGATCTTAAAATATAACTAAATTGTCCTTATTATTCTTAAAAACACAATAAAAACTGACAAAAAACATTGAAAGTTGAGAACGTTACGAACATTTTGGTTTTTATTTAAATTAATGCCAATTAAAGGATTAAAGGATGAAAAATCAAATTAAAATTTACTCTTCGGTTAGTTATAATTTTAAAATATATCTAAATTATCCTTATTATCCTTAAAAACACAACAAAAAGTGACAAAAAACATTGATAGTTGAGAACGTTACGAAAATTTTGGTTTTTATTTAAATTAATGCCAATTGAAGGATAAAAGGATGAAAAATTAATTTAAAATTTACTCTTCGGTTAGTAATGNATCTTAAAATATATCTAAATTATCCTTATTATCCTTAAAAACACAACAAAAACTGACAAAAAACATTGATAGTTGAGAACGTTACGAAAATTTTGGTTTTTATTTAAATTAATGCCAATTGAAGGATAAAAGGATGAAAAATCAATTTAAAATTTACTCTTCGGTTAGTAATGATCTTAAAATATATCTAAATTATCCCTATTATCCTTAAAAACACAACAAAAACTGACAAAAAACATTGATAGTTGAGTACGTTACAAAATTTTTGGTTTTTATTTAAATTAATGCCAACTAAAGGATAAAAGGATGAAAAATCAAATTAAAAATTACTCTTCGGATAAAAATAATCTTAAAATATATGTAAATGATCCTTATTATCCTTCAAAACACAACAAAAATTGACAAAAACATTGTTAGTTTAAAAGGTTATAAAATTTTTAGTGTTTCTTTAAATTAATGCCAATTCAAGGATGAAAGGATGAAAAATCACTAGCTTTGAAAAATTTTTGAACTTACATTAAACGCATAATCGGCTGCCAAGGGCGTTTTCAAAATGGTGCAAGCGTTGGGTTTTTCAATATTAAACAGAATTTCTGGTAAAATGATCTAAACAAATTTGAAAGATTTTGATTCGCTTTTCGTCACAAAAATCCTACCGACTGCGCCATTTTCGTTTCGACGAAGCACGTTAAATTTTTAAAGGCGTATATATGAACTCCCTTATTTTTAATAGTATTTATTAAAAACGTATATAAACGCCTTTAGGAGTCAAAGGGTTAATCGTAAAGAGGGTTGCGGAATCGTGATCCGTGTTTTTCTTTATGGAATATATAAAAACTAGACCTTTGAAAATTTCATTTTCCTCTTTAATTTTTTTCCGTTACAGAAATGTTTTTCCATTTTGCCCCATTGCGTCCTCATCGCACTGCAGCCCTGTTCGCTCATCATTTTCTTAGTAATTTAAATTTATTTTTTTTCTTATATTTGTATTTTTATTTATTTTACAATTTTTTTTCTTCTAGTCTATGAACAAGGTTTAGCCACTTCATCTTCCTCTATTACTAACATTTTTGGTTTTATGCGAAATTTGCTTTATTATTTTCTTTTTGTCAAACGATTTTTTTATTTCAGAATTTAAGCTTTCGCGAATTGAGTCGATGTAAATTTTTTTAACTTTCGGGTTTAAGTCGCGTATTTTTATTGGTTGTTGCCAACGTTATGTGTATATTCTTGCCACCTTAGCCACCTTTCCTGTATTACTATTGGTGTTATGTTAAATTCTATTCTTATTTCTGTATTTCTCTTTCTTGCAATTTTTTTAATCTTTCTTAGGAATTGCATTTTCATTAACTTTGCGTTTATTTCTTTCCCAAATTATGGATGATTCGCTGGCGTACATTATGGTGAGTTATAATCCTTTTTTTTATCCCTTTGTTTCCATTTTCTTCGTTTTTTCTTATAAACCTATTTTTTAATAAATAAATTTTAATTTTTTTTAACAAATTTGCAAGTATTGTAGCCTCTTCTTCATTTCTTAATCACATCCATTTCATCATAAAAATCAAAACCATACTTAGGGCTATGTAATTTAATTGTCATTCCTAATTTAGCATTAAAAATTAAATTTTTAAATCACCAAAAGGGAATTGAAGAGATAATTAAAGTTAAATATAAAGGGATGTACATTAAAAATATAAACAACATGTGATCCAATCTAACAAAACGTATCAGATTTCTCATCTTGGATTACAGTCATTTTGCCTTATTTGTTTAGGATGGGGAGTTACCTACATCCACTCCTATTTACTTGTAACCCATTCTTCAGTGATGACATCCCATAAATAATTAAAATAATTCCCAATCAATTAAACGAAATTTCCATTTTGTATCCAAATTTAGCGTATTAAATACGTATTTTAACGTAACTGTACACTAGGAGCTGTATTGATCCAAATAAGATGGCGGATAAGAGAGGCATCTTACAAGGGGAGAACAACCCCGTCTATATTAGAGTAATTAAATATATGCAAATGCATTCTAGGATTATAACTGGAACACTCCCCCAATACATGTAGAATTCCATGCGCGCTCTTCTCGTAGATGTTGACTGTCTCGCTTTTTCACCACCCGAATGTAATTTTGAAGAGCGAGATGAAAAGGCGCGTCAAATGGAGGTGTTTGAATTATCACGCGGATGAAATGAAGTCGAGATAATTTGTTTTAAGTTTATTGCCGCTGTTTGTGATACGTTTTGTATTTATTTGCTTTTATTGTTCTTGATCGTAATTAGTTTTTTGACATGCTCAAATCATCGTGGTTTTGGTTTTATATTAACACCCTTTTTGATATCAATCTTTAACAACGTAAAATTTACACAAATTGGAGAGTTATAAGCTTAATTTAATCAATCATTTATTTTGATTGTTTTATTTTTATGTTGTGGTACAACTTATTTGGGATTGGGTTTTAGATGTTTTGGAAAAAAAGTAAATATTTATCCAAAGCGTAATTTCTTACACGATAAAATGATATTACACACGCCTTAAAGTTAAACCCATCCCTTACTTCAAGTGGCAAAACATGGGGGTTGTTGCTTGTAAAACAAAGACACGTCGCGATGGTACGATGTATAATTTAAGCAAACGACCCTAGATAAGGGTTACGTGTGTAAACTATGGCTAATCTAACTCAATAAACTTTATAGTGGCAGGAATGGAGACCGAGATAACGACAAGGTCGCTAATCCAGGTTACTAACTCCTCACTAACGATATCTACGATGAGTACTCATCTTACACACGACCATTTTATTATATATCATACGAGTTTGCATGTAACATTAAACGAAAGGTCAGTTTACAGTTGCCGCCTCTACTTTACATGGAAACGTGAAGGAAATTTAGCGATAACTTTGACGCGGTTATGACTTGAGTTATTTGTTGTCGTTAGTTTTCATGGCTTGTACATCCGTACCCTATTAATATGAATGTTTTGGTTAACTTGAATGAATGCATTAAGATAACGTTTCAAGTATTTATCATAGGAATTGTTTATTTTATCAGAACAACCCCACCAACAACACACCCCTTATACTCACATCACTCTCACACCTTTCTTTACTTTCACAAATTTAATCTAAAATCACAATTCAACATTTTTCATCTTCACCATAAAGAGCTGCATTTCTATGAAATGTTATTTCTATTAACGTAAAAGTTTTAAAATAAGTCAAAATTCAGAATTGGATTTTACAGGACAACATTTTTAGAAATTATTTATCGTTGATTACATTATCTGCAAAATTTAGTTGTAAAAAAAAAATAATTCCATTCTTCTGACGTCACAATGGTCAAAAATTGCAGTGAACATTGGATTTTTAATTTTTATGATATTTTTTATAATTCCTAATTTTAATTGGCAAAACACAAAAATTTTAAATCATTTATTAAAAAATATAAAATGATGTCACAATGGTAAAAAATAGAATTTAACTTTTTGTTTTTACTATAAATAATTTAATTTTCAAATTCCTTGATTTATTCATAGAGGACAAAAATTTGTCCATACATCAACACATAAAATAATTTATTGCTAAATGGACCCACCACCCACCTCTTAATCAGATATGACGATTTTTTTTTCAAAATTAAAGTCCAATAACAGTTTATACAATCTTAAATGACAATAACGAGGATGGTGGTGATCCGATATACCTTAATAAGTTCTAAATGGGATAAGAGGTGGTGGAAGTGCCATACATCAACTCAGAAAACAATTTATTAGTGAATGGAACCCCCGCCCACCCGTTAAACAGATATGACGATTTTTTTTTAGGAATAAAAGTCCAAGAACAGTTTATACAATCTTAAATGACAATAATGAAGATCGTAAAGATGTGATATACCTCAGTACGTTCTAAATGAAATAGGGCGTGGTGGAGGGGTTCATACATCAACACAGAAAACAATTTATTAGTGAATAGACCCCCGCCCACCCGTTAAACAGATATGACGATTTTTTTTCAAAAATAAAAATCCAAGAACAGTTTATACAATCTTAAATGACAATAATAAGGATGGTGGTGATTCGATATGACTCAATAAGTTCTAAATGGGATAAGAGGTGGTGGAAGGGTCCATACATCAACTCAGAAAACAATTTATTTGTGAATGGACCCCCCGCCCACCCCTTAAAAAGATATGATGATATTTTTTTTCAAAAATGAAGGTCCAAGAACAGTTTATACAATCTTAAATGACAATTATGAGGATGGTAGTGATGCAATATAACTTAATAAGTTCTAAATAGGATAAGAGGTGGTGGAGAGGTCTGTACATCAACTTTTTTTTAAGAATAAAAGTCCAAGAACAGTTTATACAATCTTAAATGACAATAATGAAGATCGTGAAGATGTGATATACCTCAGTACGTTCTAAATGAAATAGGGCGTGGTGGAGGGGTTCATACATCAACACAGAAAAGAATTTATTGGTGAATGGGCCCCCCACCCACCCCTTAAACAGATATGACGATTTTTTTTCAAAAATGAAAGTCCAAGAACAGTTTATACAATCTTAAATGACAATAATGAGGATTGTGATGATCCAATAAAACTCAATAAGTTCTAAATGAGATAAGGGATGGTGGTGGGGTCCATACATCAACTCAGAAAACAATTTATTTGTGAATGGAACCCCCACCCACCCTTTATCCCATTTAGAACCTATTGAGGTATATCAAATCATCACGATCTTCATTATTGTCGTTTAGGATTGCATAAACTGTTCTTGGACTTTTATTTTTAAAAAAAATCGTCATATCTGATTAAGGGGTGGGTGGGGGGTCTATTTACCAATAAATTATTTTCTTTTTTGATGTATGGACCCCTTCACCACCTCTTATTCTATTTAGAATTTATTGAGGTATATGAAATCATCACGATCTTCATTATTGTCGTTTAAAATTGTATAAACTGTTCTTTGACTTTCATTTTTGAAAATAAAATCGTCATACCTGTTTAAGGGTCGGGTAGGGGGTCTATTTACCAATAAATTATTTTTTGTATTAATGTATGGACCCCCCACCCACCCCTTATCCCATTTAGAACCCATTCACATATATCGCATCTTCACGACCCTCATTATTGTTGTTTAGGATTGTATAAACTGATCTTGGACTTTCGTTTTTGAATAAAAATCGTCACATCTGTTTGACGGGTGGGTGGGGGGTCTATTTACCAATAAATTGTTTTTTGTGTTGATATATTGAGCTCTCCACCACCTCTTATCCTATTTAGAACTTGTTTATGTATATCGGATCATCACGATCCTCATTAATAAATATCCTTTGAAATTGTATAAACTGTGTTTGGACTTTTATTTTTGAATTATTGCTGAATTTTCTACACTTTTGTAGTTATACCTCTTGTAGTAATTCATAGAGACGCAAGGACACACATGGAGTTTTCGGGGATAACTCGTTTTAAAGGAAACAAATATTGGTGTAAATTAAATATTTTAAATAAACACTTTAATTGTTTTTTACTTGTTAGAAGATTAAAAGTGATTTGAAGGTAGAAGATTAAAATCTAAACTAAGACTAATTTACTAGAAGCTTCTGAGCCCTCAAGTAAAATGTGTAGGGATTAATTTTGATAACATAACAATTAATCTCTAAATCAAAACATTAACTTCATTCCTCCTTCATTTTTTTTGAAAATTTAACTTTATTTTTTAAATGGTTTGTGCAATAAAATTGATTTTTTTTCAGCCTTTTTAAAGTATTTCGAAAAGTACTTAACCTATTTCAAAATTGTTCGTAGATTTTTCTGCTTAAAATAAGGATCGATTTGGTTAAGAAATGAGGGCTTTGCGTAGATCTAAATTTAAAATCCCAAAGAAAATTTTGAATGGTTCTTTAAGTTATCTTAGGAGTTGAAAAATAACAAAATTTTACAAGAATTTTGTACACAAGTTGAGTGTTCGGAATACAAAAATGAAGTTTTATTTTTGATTTAAGAACAATTTTATTTTTCCGTTTTTAAAATTGAAATTTTTACAACCTACATGCTATTTTTTGACATGTTTATCACCATTTCTCAAAAAACATTTAATATATTTGCAATTTGGTTAACAATTCTTTATAATTCGTGAAAAATTTAAATTTAAAATTAAGATTTCACGAAAAATTTTGTTTTTTGTTGTTAATAAATGTTCAAAAGGAAAACATAAAAAAAAACAAAACAAAATCAAAATTAATAAACAACAAAATTTGTTTTAAAACAAATGAAGTAAGTTGCAAAGCCAGAACCGCATAAGTATTATTTATAAAATATGCAGAGGGTGTTTATCACCCCTTCATTAACATGGCCGCTTAAATCTCCCCTACGCACAATTCGCAACCGTCACCATGTTGCACGAAAGAATAAAAAATAACATAAGCAACTTACATTTTGCACACAAACCACCATCATCTCTACAAAGATGCAGAATCACAACTGAAACTTTGACAAAAACATACATAAAACCGTTGATAAGAGTCCAGAAAGGGTTTTTCTCAGAAAACCCGTTCGGGGATGCGTTGAGATGTAAATTATGCTAAATGGCTTTCTGCATGTTAGTAATGCTGTGCAGGTTAAAAGGTGATATGATACAGGTTCATATGACAGGTTTGGTCAGTTGGTCCAGTCTGCGGATGCTGCACATCCCGTGGGAAATCAAGACGGAATAACCTTCTCCAGCTTGAGACTCGTTTATTTAAACTTGATCTTAATTAAATATAACTAATTTTCATATAATATTAATAAACCGCATAAATTTACTTAAAACTAAACTAAACACTCTAATATTTATATTTTCATTTGCATTAAATTATATTTAAATTTACGTTTTTAACTTTGTAAACTTTACATTAATTTAGTTTTTTAACACATTTATTAATCGGACAAGGACCGGTTATATAAAGCGTAGTTAACTAACGATATGAATAAATTGACATGTGACATCATTATGATATTGTTATTAACAATGTAGCGTGTCAATTTAACCCTACGCTTAACTAACTAAGCTTTTTAAAACCGGACATAAATTAATTTATTTTAATTAACATCTAATTATTATTATTTTTCTTACTTCGGGTTTAAATTAAGTTATCTCGTGATAACTTTTATTCCAAATACCATTATCAGGTAGACATTAAATTTAATTTTCAATTTTTTTTAATTATTTGAATAAAATTGTGTCGCTCCGTCGAGTATACAAACCTTTAGGTTAGGTTAATGTTAGGTTAGATTAAATTAGGTTACGTCACTTTTAGTTTGTTTTTTTAGTCATTTGTTCAAGAAACAATATTAACTTGCGCGTTCTGGCGACAAATTCCAGAATATTTTTAGAGCGTGTGTTACAAAAATAGTTATATTTAATTCTCAGTTAAATATTGGTTAAATTTTTTGTAATAAATTTTATTTTTTAAGTATCGTATTTTAATGAACATCACTTTAAACGTGGTTTTAATTTGGAAAGTTCATTAGGCATTAAAGGAAGTTGAGTTTTGTGACTACACCCAGCGAATAGTTAAATTTAATCTTGTAGTAAAAGTTAGAAGTAGTTTCCAGAATGAGAAAACTTACAATTGTTAGTGTTGGTCTGGCAAATTTAAGCAAATTTCTGCGGCAAATGCCATGTAGTGCCAAGAGTTCCGTCTACTATTCAGCCTTAGAGGTAATGCAAGCTTCGGTTAAGGGCTTAGTTCACCAGACCTTTTCACTAAAACCTTCAAAAGCTTTATTTAGTTTAAACAAAAGCCGCGATACAAAAACGTGCACGATAATTAACATTAATTAATTGTATTAAAATTAATTTGTATTTTATATTAAAACGAACGTTATTAGTGCATGCATTTTATCTGCGTAATATTCGTCAGGTATATGTATGTAAGTTTGAGTTCAGTAATGTCCTGTGCAAAGGTCCTATATGTAGATTACGCAGATAAAGGACATAACGGTTCGCTGGTCCTCACAACCATTTTCGGCTTTATTCTTGTTAAGTAACGACATAGTTGAGGTTTTCAGTTGTTAATGATAGAGCACTGGGCATGGCCTAATCGTCCTTATCTGGTAATGAAGACTATTACACTTTTATCCTTATAATAGGATTTGGTCACTGTATACATATGTTCTGATATAGCGGCAAAGCTTTGCCTTATTTTCTTTATTAGATATTACTTCAAAAAAAAATACTTTAACATCATTTAGATTAAATGTTAACATTCACAGAAAGAAAAATAATAAAAATGAAGAATATTATAAATAGGAATGAGAAATAATAGAGACAAAATATAATAACAACAAAAATTAAGAAAAAATGATATTAATGAAAAAAAAAAAATAATAAAAATGAGGGTATAAAGAAGTAATAAAAATGAAAAATAATAGAAATAAAAATTTACAAAATAAAAAATGATAAAAACTAAAAGCTATAATTTTTTTATACAGGGTGTACCATTTTAGGCAACTTTAAAATTTTTAATTTAATTTTAATTTAAATTTTAAATAGGAGTCTATTATTTATGGATAAAAATGCATAACTTTTACATGAATTTTTTTTTTAATATCATAGGTGGGGCTGTAAATCCAATTTAATTTTGATTTTAGCAATTTTTCGTCACTTTTTAGTTCACTTTGTTTGAAAATTAAAAAAGATACAGGCATTTTACTTTGCTTTGGTTTTCGTCTCGATAAAAAATTTTTACATTTAATTATAGTTATTTGGAGAGGAGCGGGGCAAAGGGTTGAGTAACAATTCCATAACTCAAATTGCTAAAAGTCAAATTTTTCTTTCTCGATTTTTTTACATAAATTTTTGCATCAATATCGCAATTTATAGTTCTTTCTGTAACTCGAATCTTCTATATCTTGATTTTTTTTAATGAACTATGAAGATTCGGCTTAAGGAAGTTCCACTGTATGTGCAAAACACAAAAAAATCTCACCTAAGTTAGGTTAGATTACCTAAATTAAGCTAAGAAAGAGGTTTTTTAGAAAACTAAAGGTAATAGTACAAAAATCTACATATGTTGAAGTAATTTAACTACTAGCCGATGAGCACCTTCTAATTTAATCGAAACTTACTTTTAGATTCTTCGCAAAAATTTATGCTGTTTTTGGGATATTAGGCAAATGATCGCAAGCTTTCCTTGATTTTCTTTCAGGTGAAGCTCAATCTTTGTTTTTTGACATTTACCAATTTTTATACCTATTAAAAGGTTCTAAGGTTGCTGTGCTTTAAAATTGCGCCTTCTTCTTTGAGTGCCACACTTTGGGGTTGGGCGAGGAGCAACTTTAAATTTTCAAAAAGAAATCTCCACTTTTTATTACTGTTTCGGATTGTGCGTTAAAAAATAAATGACTTTTACATGAAACACATTTTTTTTTATCATCGAAGTGGCGCAGCAACCACAGGAAACAATTATTGCAAGATTTGTTGTTCCTGCGTTTACAGGGCTACCTACGATGATTACGAAAAATTGTTTCAAGTAAAAGTTACGTCTTTGTTTCCGTAAAATATAAGTCTATAAAAAAATAATGGTTCTTATTATAAGATTTTAAAGTATCTACACTTCACGCTCTCCCCTCATCGATTATCATCAAAGTGGCGCAGTAACCGCAGAAAAAAATTGCTTTTTATGCGTTTACAGCACTACCTACGATGATTACGAAACAAAAAAGTGTTTCAAGTAAAAGTTCCGTAAAATATAAGTCTATAAAAAAAATGAAGATTTTTATTATATGATTTCAAATAGCCCCCTCGGGGAGTCAGAGTTGACAGAATCAGGTGTCCCCTTTGAATCTCTTACACTTTTATCTGAAACATTTTGTCACTTGATGTTTATTTTTTGGAATATTTCTCTTTTAAGATTAAAGTAGAACACCCTGTACATATTTATTTTTGTATTAATTTATTTTTATATACAATATACACAGGATTTCTACGGCTATCTCAATGTCTTCCTTTTTTTATCCTGTACTTCCATATATCTCCATCTATCCAATGCATCTTCTAGTCCTCTTTTTATTTTTTTTTTATTTTTTTT
The DNA here is from genome assembly GCA_030264735.1 of Gymnusa sp. GC000175. Classification (NCBI taxonomy): domain Eukaryota; kingdom Metazoa; phylum Arthropoda; class Insecta; order Coleoptera; family Staphylinidae; genus Gymnusa; species Gymnusa sp. GC000175. The sequence goes on along the minus strand of JARJDX010058512.1, from coordinate 2,690 downwards.
TAATGTTAGTGTGCCTTATATTTTTCAATGCCCTAGCTTGATAAAAATCGATTCCAAAATTATTTAAGTGATAGAACTTAATTAACTGACCAATTGTAGAGCGGAAAGATTCGGTTCAAAAATCTCGTGTTCGATCCCCAAGCATTAAGTTGTCATTGGGGAAAAAATAACGGCATTCTAGAAAGACAGGGTAATAAATTCTGATTTTCAAACATATAGAGCACAAATATCCTAACAAATATAAAAACCAATTGAAATAAAATTTCTAAATTCAAATCCGCGAATGCACCTAACCTAACCTAATCTAACCTAAGCTAACCTAACTTAAGCTAACTTAACCTAAGCTAACCTAACCTAACCTAACCTAACCTAACCTAACCTAACTTGGGTTATAATTGAAATTACTTTTGAGATTTTTATTATGTTGTGTTTAATTTTCTTAGTCGACTATTCTCTAACACCTTAATTTTAATAAATAAAATTTCAAACTTTAAATAAAACTTTTGTAGAATACGTTAACAAATTGGATGTAATAAAAACTGTAAAAACCGTTTTTTTTATTGAATAATCTAAAAAAATTAAATTAACTAGATTTTTCTTTACGTGTATATGAAAATTGGAGAGGCAATTACGAGACTCGTTGCGCGAGCTTTTAAAAAGTCTAGTTTTAAATTACTTTCATTCCCACGAGGCAACTTTTTTAATCTCACTCAAAAACTTTTACAAACCACTACTAAGTTTGTTAGGCACACATTTTTTCATCCCTTTACATACATAACATTACAAAAAAATTAAGCTAATTAAATTAAATTAAAAAAAAAAACGCGCGAGCATATTTTCAAACCATTTCTGTAAACCGAGCTTTGGCGCTTTGATTAACGCGACATCTACATTTCACTAGTGAAAATAACAAACTAAAAGCTCACTACAGATCGCGGTAAAATATCGATCGAGCTTTGTGCACGAACCACTCCCCGAGCTTTTTGAGCTTTCGTTCCCTCTTTTCCTCTCGCGTCGCGTTCACAAAGTTTCAAAGTTGAACGAGCTTCCCCTATTTTAAAATTGCTACCCCTTCTTCTCGCGAAAAATACCAACCCATTCTTCACGTCGAAAAACGAGCAAAACAGGAGGGAGAAAGCGTATTGGAAAAATACACTGTTATAAAAATACTCACTCCCATATTTACTTTCACTTATTTATAAATACATTTCGCGCGTTTAGTATCAATAATGTTTTTAATTTTATCAATTAAAATATTTCAATATTGTTTTTATATTGCGCTTTGTGCTGGAAAATAAAAATATTTTATTGCGTTAAATGATTTTTGGGGAAGGAATTTGAGGAATTTATTAAATTTTTATTTTTTTTTTGTTTTTATTTTTTTTTTAATTGAAATTGTTTTTACATCAGTATAAATATTAAAATTATGGGTAACATTGATTTGGCGGGCGCAAAATGGAGCACCACCACAGTTTATAGGTGTTAAAATCCCGACAATCGAAATCCCGAAAGGTTAAAATCCCGAAAGTTCAAAATCCCCACAGATCAAAATCCCGACATATCAAAATCCCGATAGTTCAAAATCCTGACAGATCAAAGTCCCGACAGATCAAAATCCCAACAGATCAAAATCCCGATAGTTTAAAATCCTGACAGATCAAAATCCCGATAGATCAAAATCCAGACAGAATAAAATTTTGATAATCCAAATACCGACAATTAAATAAAAGAAATTTGAAGTTCGACGCACATATAAATATGTAAAAGCACAAAAGACAGAAAAATTTAGTCATGTTGCCCCATATTATTTTTTTTATATATAATTCCTGTTTATTTGCAATCTGTCTAGACTAAAAACAATAAGCAAATTGTATAACAAAAATATTAAATATAGTTTTAGCTCTATATTTTAAAGTAGAAAATTTTTAAAGAGAGCAGAGTATGTTGAAAGAAGAATAAAAAGTGTTTCGTAACAAAAAAACGTGCTTCAAATGGATGACGATTTCTTATTTAAAACCCATATTTTTATAATTTATTTGTCGGCATTTTCATTGTCAGGATTTTGATCTGTCGTGTTTTTAAACCGTCGGGAATTTAACCTTTAGGGATTTTGATTGTCTGGATTTTAACGTATGTTGAAAAAAAAATAAAAAGTCTTTCGTGACGAAAAAACGTGCATCAAATGGATGACGATTTTTTATTTAGAACATATAATATTTATAATTTATTTGTCGGCATTTACATTGTCAGAATTTTGATCTGTCGTGTTTTTAAACCGTCGAAAATTTAACCTTTAGGGATTTTGATTGCCTGGATTTTAACTGTCGGGATTTTGATGTTTTTCGAGATTTTGACCATCACCTACATCATATAGTCTCTAACCGTCTCTAAAAAAATGGCACCGCCAGAAAAAGAAAATATTGTGTTTTACATCAAATAATTAGTACAGAATTATAAGGGTTTATATTATTATTATTATTAAATGACTTTTCAAACTCCACATCTTCCAGTTGTATTCTTGAATTGCACTGCTTAATGTGTGATCGCCTTCTACATTTTTTTCATCCGTCTCATGGTTGGAATTCCACGCATTTTTTGATCGGGCGCTAACCAATTTCAAACTTTTTTTGAAAAGACAAACAGCGACATCTGTAAAGGAATAATTGTGTAATTAGAAGTTTTAAAATCTT
>JARJDX010058462.1:0-17437 GCA_030264735.1 Gymnusa sp. GC000175 | reverse complement strand
TGTGTCTTCCTGGTTGAAAGATGGCAAGCTGAGATGACTGACAAAACATTTCGACCTGTGTGCGGAGCACATTACGCTTGCATCGCATAGTTCGTATGAGACGCACATAATGCTCCAACTTCGAGTCGCAGAGGATTCGAGTACCAAACGACCCGTATGCGGACGGCCCAAGACTTTTTATTCGAGGTTACAGTTTGTGAACCGAGGCGAAGACATAGGAGTACAAAAGAGTTTGGAATTAAATTTGGAAATTTTCAAATTCATTGTCTTATTAAGGAATAATAATGGGCCCAGTAAATTATTTTTGGCTGCTATAAATTCCGACTTTTCACAACATCACTTTCACAAACTTTTAGGAAACTGTAATATTTGTTCTTATTTAGTAATATACATTAATAAATAAGTCTAGCATTATTCTGCTAGGTGACGCCCGTTGGGCGACGTTGCCAACAGTATTCTTGTACAGCAAACATCAAAATATAAAGGATCAAGCGCAAATTTAAGATCTACCAACCTTACCAACTAGATGCAGCATTTTTCTTGTAAAAAAGTTAGTAGACTTGAATTTGCATTTGTATCAACGTCAGAAGTTACAAAAAAAAAATTTTGCACTTCCTTTGGTTTTTATACAATAATTGCCAAAGTTTACGAGCTGTAGAAAATTTATTCATTCATTCTTAAAGTAGATTAAGTATGCTACAATTTAAAGTGCTTAAAGAATGCAATGCAATGCGACGAACTCGATATTCCCATCATTATCCAACTACCTCGATACCAATCGAGGCGCCTCATTGCAGTAAAAGTAGCCGAAGAAGATGCTGATCGAGTTACAGACTTTCCAAAAGTCCAATATTTAACAGTGTTATCGTTATTGGGAAAGACGTAGTTCTTTCTCAATGGTTTGGGCTCAGATGCAACTAACTTCTGCATAAAACTGGCAGACGTGAAGCTGGGCGTGTCCTTTTCCTAAGTTCATCCTAAACCAACGGAGCCAAAGAATACCCGAAACATACAGTTTCCTTTCTTCATGCCTTTAGCGGCTCTGTCCCTTTCTGGCAGGGAAACACAAAGTTAATGTTCTTCGTCAGCGTCCTTCAGAAAAATTGTTATATCATGGAACATTTAAAAAAATTATAAATACATTACCTTTTGCAAGGTCAAATGTATAAATTGACTGAGTTATCATTAGTACATACAATTTTAATATGTTAATAATTTAAAACTTATTTTCCAAAAATAAATTAAATGAAAAAATATATTTTTTAATTATTAACGCCCACTAGTAATAAAATTATAAATATCATTTTAATTACACATAAAGTTTTAAATTCAAATATTTTTTAGGGTTTAAAATATATTTATATTATAAAATTAAATATATTTTAAAATTTAAATAAAAAGAGAACGTTGAGTATCATCAGTCTTTCTTTGTGTTTACTTCACTAATGGTGACAGTGTCAACTTAGTCTCTGCCTCTTCTACTGGATCGTACACTCTCGTTTTAGCAATAGGTTTGGCAACACAGCCAAGTTTAGCGCTGTGATTTGACTTTTATACGGTTATATTTTGAATTACAATCTACTAAATTACAGGGGGCAGCACTTTACGGGATAAATTATTTAGTTCTAAAAAAAATATTCGTAACGCCCCTTTAAAAAAAAACCGACGCTTCATTTGGATATCTCGCAAAAGGTAACTGATCAAAAAAAATTTAAATATTTTTTTGTAGATCGTCTAAAGTTTGTTTTCAATTTTAGCGAACGTGTTAGCGGGGCTTTATTTAGAAATATTGGGAAATTCTCTCTTAGCGTTTGGAAACTGGCACACTTTTTCTGAGCACTATAAAAGTTCTCGGTGGTAGGGGTTTCCTAACCCTGTGTGACAAACTTAACGGCGTCGGATGCATTTGAAATTTAACGTCGAGACGCTATATCTCGTATACGGCACCACCTAATGGAATGCGGAAAACGGCATTAGATCGTGCTAGACGAGAAACCACGATGACGAAAATTTCATTTATTTTAATATTAAGGGGTAGCAATAATATTTTGTTTTTGGCTGATTTTTACCTAGTTCACCTTTAATCGCCGCGTCACACTGGGGGGACTAAGTTAAATATGTCTAATAAAACATGACGTTAAAAATTAAGCTTCCAATTTAATGGACTCATAAATTTCTGATTTCAATTGTAAAATCCTTAAGATTTTAAAATCCTTAAGAAAAGTAAATATTTCTATTTCTTCTAATAGGTGACTATCTTTTAATTGCAGTGATTTACTAACGGCATTTGTTCGTTGTTTGCTTTAGCTGTCGATACAGCTGAAGCATAGTGTTTATTTTCAGCAATGGCAGTTAAAGTATTCTTGACCTTATTGTATCATGTATCTTTAATTTAGAAACAAATCGGTGATGATATTTAAGGCTGTTCGTTCCGCCCTTACATATAATTAATAATAAAACTGTATATAATTATTAAAAATTTTGATACATGTTTATGTTTTTAGCACTTAAACATTATACATCAAAAATTCGGGAGTTTAATGATTTAGAATCAGTAAGTACTCTAGGATTTCGTGGTGAAGCCCTCAGCTCACTTTGTGCACTTTCTGATCTTTCGATTGTCACTAGGCATGTTTCTTCAGAAGTTGGTGTAAAGATTCAGTATGATCGTAATGGGAAAATTATATCTGAAACTCCTGTAGCTCGAACTGTGGGCACTACAGTCAAATTAGAAAATTTGTTTGCACCTTTACCAGTAAGAAGAAAGGAATTTGTTAAGAATTCCAAACGAGAATTCAATAAAATGTGTAATTTGTTATATGCATATTGTTTAGTTTCAAAAAACATTAAGTAAGTTGCTCTCGTTTTTACTAAAGTTTTAAACATTATGTTCATTTTCATTAAAGGATTAGTTGTACGAACATATCAAAAGGATCTAATAAAATTGTCTCAACACATGGTTCCCCTTTAATAAAAGACAATATAGTAAGTGTTTTTGGTTCCAAACAAATTGCTTCGTTAATTGAAGTTGAGTTGGTTAACCCTAATGAAACCATAGCAACTGAATTTGGAATAAAATCGGTTAATGGCGAATCACCTTTTAAATTTGAATTATTTATTTCAAGTGCGATGCATGGTAGTGGACGTGCTTCTGCAGATCGCCAGTTTTATTATATAAATTCTCGTCCATGCGAACATACAAAGATTACAAAGTTGGTTAATGAAGTATACAAACAATTTAATTCTAGTCAGTATCCTTTTGTTTACTGCAACATAATTGTGTTGACCAGTTTAGTTGATGTTAACGTTACTCCAGATAAAAGACAAATTTTTTTGGAAAAGGAAAAATTATTATTAGCCACTTTAAAAACTACTTTATTAGAAGCATTTAAAGACTTTCCTTCCACATATAAAGTGCAAAATCTTGATTTAACGCAAGAAAAATCCACTAAGAGAGATCTTGTGGAGACAAACGGCAAAAGTCCAAGTGTATTTGAGTCATTTAGGAAAAAAGCAAAATTTGATCAAGAAGACGTACGTACTACAAAGCCCAAAACGTGTAATGAAAACGAGTCGACTCTTGATAATTTTATGTTTAAAAAAAATACCGTAAAAAATAATTTAAGTGATGCTTTCACACAAATTACTTTTGAATCTTCAGAAAGTTTGCAATCTAAAAAAGAAAAGCAAGTATCTCAAAAAACGGAAAATGTACATCCTATTAAAAATATTAAAGACGAAGTAATTGATATTAAAATAACTAAAGCATGCAAGTTACAAGCATCCACTATGAAAGCGGAACACGAGTTAAAAGATGACAAAACCTGTATAGAAAAGGGAATTTATCGCAAAAATCGTATAGGCGTACCAGTAGATGTTTGTCTTGAAAAAATTAAAGCATATGTTGCATCTCGCACAGAGGAACATAATGAGGAAAATAGTTGTGTAAAATTTCGCTCAAAAATTGCTCCTACTACTAACGTGGCTGCTGAAAAAGAGTTGCAAAAACAAATTTCTAAAGATATGTTTGCAAAGATGAGAATTATTGGACAATTTAATTACGCTTTTATAGTCGCGGCTCTTGATGATGATTTATTTATAATTGATCAGCATGCTACCGATGAAAAGTATAACTTTGAAATGCTGCAGCAAACAACCGTTCTTGAAAGTCAAACACTTGTTCAGTAAGTTATTGAATTTTAATTTATACTAGAACAACATATTTTTTTAAAGTATACCATACCCCAATGCGTTAATGTCGTTTTATTTAAAATGCATTATAGGGCAATGCTGTGTTTTACTTTTAAGGATAAAGCATGTGGGGCACGACATCCGGTTGGCTATTCAAGAAATGTACTAAAGATATTAATTGCGATACAAACCTGGGATTGTCCTGACAGGGATTGTCTCGAAATATTTATTTGGATCATTTGATCTAAATTTGTGTATGTTATAAAACTTCCTACCAATTTTTCTAAAAATCATAACAGTAGTAACTTCCATTCGCTATTATTAAAAAATTTACAATGACTAAAAGGTTGTATTTATTGTGCAAGTACAATGCTAAAAAGATACAGTGGTTTAAGTGATGACGATAAAGTTTACTAAGATGTTTGATATTTTTATTCAGATTATTGATTTATATTTTGAAGTAATACTTCTTTAGGCACGACTTGAGGGTATCTCAGATCTCTTTTTCAACGGAAGTAACGTTACCGGAAATAAAATTCTGACCAGAATACTCCGTTTAGAGTTTAGACACTTGACTATTTTCTTTTCCTGGCCAACGCAGAATAATTGTATATTAGTTCTACCTTGACCTTGATCTTCAAAGAGTATGCCCAAGTATTTGTACTCATTGCATATTTCAATAATATTTTGTCTCAATAAGATCCAGAATAATTTTGCCGTATATTCTGCTAAATGTACTAGTGACAGAAATACATCGATAGTTATCGCAGTTCTTTTGGTCTCCCCTCTTAGATATAGGTATTATGCAGGCATTCGTATTCTTTTTTTCGCCCATATTTCAATAATTTAGCAAGAATGTTCCCTGTGCCGGGGGCTTTACCTCCTTTTAGTGTTCTTACGGTTTTTATTACTTCTTCATTTGTTGGTGTAAATGTGTATATTCTGTACGGGAAGAAATTTTTATCTGTCTTCGGTAAGCAGTTTTTTTTTTCATATTAGTTGCATTCATCTAATTGTATACTGGAGAGTCTTTCTGTTGCTGTCGATTTGATCCTCTCAAGGAATCTAGTCTTTTGTTTATCTTCTGCCCACGATATGTGCATCTATCTCATTACATTTTTGGTCCCAGTTCTGGTTTATCTGAGAGACAATTTTTTTATTAGACTTGCTTTTATTTGATCTTACCTCTTGAAATCTAAATTTTTTGAGCTTGGCCATTTTTTTTTCTCTAGTACGTTGTCTTCGATGTCTTGTGCCACTATAATAAACCGTTCTTTGTAAATTTGTTTAGTGTAGTAGTACCAATTGCTTCTTCTACCGTTTACGGTATACATTTTGTGATGTGACTGTAGATGTCCTTTGCTGCTCTTATATAGTTATCCCATAGCTTAGTCGTTGATATATAATTTTTGTACTTTCATCCTTTAGGCCTTCCAGATTATATGCCCTCGTCGTTCTGTTGCGATACGCATTGGTTTTATTTTTCTGGTATTTTTTTTGAACATATCACGTTGTTTGTGTCCACATGAATTTGTGTGTATCGAAAAAGCCATTTGTGATATTCATAATATTGTTATCGCAAAAGTCAATTAGCCTATGTCTGTTATCGTTGATGTTTTGTTCTCCGAATCTTCCCACCAAGCTACTGTTTGTGCTTATTTAAGTGCTGGCATTAAAATCTCGAGCATGATAATTCCCGGCTCGTTACGATATGAGACCCGTAGCTTTTCGTAAAAGTTGTCTTTCTCTTTTACATTTCCATCATCACTAAGGGCGTATTAGTGTTATTCTCTTATTAAATAGGTTGATGTTTTCGGTTATAATGTTTTCATCAATACATTCTCAGCTGGTTATATGGCTTTTATATTTTCTGTGTAGTATAGTTATATGCATCTTGCAGCTTATTTTTCTTTTCTGTGTAAACTTTCCTTGTTGTGTGGATCCACTTTATTTCTTTTTTGTTTCTGTCATTGCTAGGATTTCTAATTTAAGTATTTCTCCTTCTTTTATTATTTCTTGTAGTTTTCCTCTACATCCTTGAATGTTTCTTCCTTCGTGGCATGTAATTAGGGTTTTTAGAATGTTTCTGGTTTTTCCAAGTGGGGAAGTGCTGGTCCATCGCCTCGACACTTAACCTGGAAGACCAGGTGATTTTTCATCAAGGTGTTTTTCCCCTGCCCTTATGCGATTCAACTTCTCACTATAAGGCTATAGTACCTTTTGGTCCATGAGAGCCATTTTATTTACCTCCTACCCTACAAGCACTCCGCCATACGCTGGACAGGCCTACCCAGGAGGTATTGTAAATAATAATGAGATTTTAGTGGAAATACACCCTTTAAGGTCCTCTGAATAATAATTGACCAAAATTAACAAATGTCTACCACTCTTTTGTTGGCAAGGTTTCTCAAAAACCATTAAAGATATCACCACGAAATTTCATTTGTACCACTAAATTTAGATTTGATAAGGTTTTGGTTGAATTTAGTCTGGGGTAACTGGAGGTTTACTCTTTAAAACAAAAGAATCAACTTTTTCAGAATTAAAAAGTGTTTTTAATAAAAAAAGTAAGAATAATTTTTTTTTTCAAAAATATATATTTTTTTAAATTGAACCAAAATGAAATAGTTCCTAATGTATGATAGTCAGGTAATGGCCACAATAATTTTTTTATTTTATCATATTATATCAATTTTTGTTCAGGTGACCCTAAAAGGTGTATTTCCACTACAATCCTTTTTCTCTGCCTGATTACAATACTTAATCTTACTGTCATATAATGAAGTAACAAAATAATGTTGCAGAGACATACTCACTGCTATTCTAATTTGCTGATAGGTTTTGACTTGCTAAAAATTTTTAATTGGAACAGAATAGCTGAGCTCTCTTTTTATTATAGTGGTTCGCAAGTTACAATAAAAGCAACCTGCATTGTTAGAAACTTTAAAAGACGGAAAAATTAGGCTCTTACCAACTGCGTTTAAAAACTGGTTCAAATACAAAATTTAGAATCATTACAATTATGGTTATTCAGTATTTCCCTGTAGTCTACAGCGAATTTTATATGAACGGCAATAATGCATTGGTAATTAAACTTAGCATATACATTTTATTTTTTAGTCCCAAAGATTTGCAATTGACGGCAGCAAATGAAAATACACTAATAGAAAACTTGGATATATTTAAGAAAAATGGATTTTCTTTTATTATAGATGAAAATGGTAAGAAAATAAAAACTTTCGGTAATACATAGTAACATAAAATAACTTTTTTTCAGCTGAAGCAACAAAAAAAGTCAAGTTGACAAAAATACCTCTATCAAAAAGTTATATTTTTGGAAAGGATGATATTGATGAAATGCTTTATATGCTCAGAGTAAGAAAATATAATATTTAGGAAATCATTTGTCTATCTAACAATGTTGAGTGAACATTTTGTAACAATCTGTCATAACTTTAAGTAGTATAGCTCTTTGATTGCACTGAAACCACCTCAATATTTTCGAATTATTCATGTCTTTCTATGATGTATTTATGTTAGTAAATCGTTTATTTTCATTATGATCAAAAGCACTTTTAGTTCCTAATGAATGTCCCTCTTTCGAATAGTCATGATGTTTGATTATTAGTGCATCTCTATAGTTAGATGCCATAAGTTCAATTAGGCTTTAGAATTTATTTATAAATAAGGATTTTATAATTGATTGGCAACTGTGAATAATGCCCAAGTAGCTTGCCTGACCTTAAGATTGAGTTGCTCTAAGAGGCATGCTAGAGCTCAAATTATAACTCTATCTTTAATATTTGAATTGAAATGAAAGTAAGTCGACTTTATCTTATAATTTAATGCACCATTACTCTTGCCACTGCCTATTTAGGTAGTTAAAGTCTGAAACTTCAGTATGGTGGAATTGTTTCGGATCAACAGCTACTTTTTCCACTTCATTGCCTAACTGCTCTTCAAAGTCTTATATTTTGTTTGATTATTATTACAGCTGATTTTTTTTGCCAATTTTAGGGGCATTCATTGTTATTTCAAAAAAATTTGTTAGATGGATTTAGGAGATTACAGCTATGTATATTTTATCCTTTCACAAACGGAAAATGTGCGAGTTGCAGTTAAGTTGAGGTACTGATTTACCATGCAAACATGTTGCAGGTCCAGTGCTAGTCTGATAAAATTGTAAAATAAAGGTCAAGTACAGATATTAAAACTAAATAAACAACAGTTTGGGTGTGGGTGAAGTTAGGGCAGGTTACTATAATTATTTTTGTTCCACTAATATCTGATTAAAATGGGAGTAGCGCTAAAACGCAGGACTGGCATGCTAGAGATCAGTTTATAACTTTAGATTTAATATTTCTTTGCTCCTGGGTGGTTCGGAAGTCACCTTAAAAGCCGTGATGTAATACCAACTCACATTAAGGACGCAAAAATTAGGCTAAAAGTGGACTCTGCCTAACCCAAAAGTGAAAGCTTTCGTTCAAAAACAGGTCGATACATACATATTTAATAAAATGTGGTTATATTTCTGTTGAAGATAACAAAAAATGTCAATAAAGTTCTATGGTGACAACATATCTATTTTTTTAGGAAGGTTCTGATGTAAATTGTCGCCCAACAAGGATTAGGGGAATGTTTGCTTCACGAGCATGTCGATCATCTGTAATGGTAGGAAAACCATTAACAAAACAAGTCATGAAGGTTTTAGTTGAGCATATGGGAGAAATTGATCAACCTTGGGTACAGATATTAATAATTTCCAGAGATGCATAACTTAAAATTTTTGGTTTTAGAATTGTCCACATGGAAGACCTACAATGAGGCACTTAATAAATCTCAATTTAATAAATAACAAATAGGTTTCTTTTTAATTTTTTTATTTAATTAAACGCTAATTGTCCTAAATATGTTAAATCCGCTAAGGGCTGTGCTAATAACAACTCCAGGAATTTGCGCATGCCAATGCAATTCTTTAATATCCATTTGTCCTTGATGAATGAAGAGCAGTTGGGGAGGTACACCCTAAAATAATTAACAGATTGAGACATATTGTAGTGTGCCATAAATACATGATTTTAAAATGCAATTATTTACTATTTTAAAATTTTTTTTAAGTGTGTACTTTTTTAAATAAAGAGACCCCTTTAAGTTAGCCACAAAAGTATTTTTTTTTAATTTCGCAGATTAATCAACAAATTTATATAATGTTTTAATATACAGATAAAACTGCCTTTACCGACCACACTGGGACCAGTTTTGTGATTACCGCAAGGTTCTCTACTTTTTTTTTATTAACATGTAGTTTATTGTTGCATCTTTGGTTACTGCATGACCGATTTTTGGTTGCAGAAAGTGCATCGGACTATTTGGCAACTGGTTCAGTGAAGGTCGGTACTTCTTGCAAATGCCCATTTTCATAGTCCAAAATTTCTAATTCATCTTACATTTTAAAACCTTAAGCACAAGTACACAATTTTGCCTATTTTTAATTACCTCTACATCCGTAGTATCAGTTTCATTATCCTTTTCAACTGATAAATCCCATAATGCAATTTGATTATCTGCTCCAGCAGAAGCAAATACAGCAGGATCACTAGGATGCCATTCAACGCTTGTAACAGGAGCAGTATGATGTTTAAAAATAGCAACAGGAGTTTTATTCTGAAACCGTCTCAAATCCCAAATTTTTAAAAATCCATCATCTCCACCGCTTACAATAAAGGGCTCATTTTTATTCCAACTTATTACATTAATGTCACTCTCATGGCTGCTTTCACAAGTTATCATACAAGCTTTACTAGGAGGTGCTCTAGTGTCCCAAATACGTATTGTTTTATCAACTGAACATGAAGCAAGTACACAACGTTCATTTGGAGACCATTGGACATCTTCTACAGATTGAATATGACCTACAAGAGGTTTTTGATCAACTGCCCAACCACCTCCTTCGGAAGGTTGCCAAATGTGGATGTCTCTTTTACAATCTCCTGTTGCTAGCACCTAAAATATAAAATTAAAAAAAATATTTTTGATGATTTAAATGCCATTTTTTGGCCCAACAAATTAGGGTTTGTAATGACAAATTAAATGTAAGGAACAACAAAAAACTTATTTTTCTGCCTGCTGCAGTTTGTATTTTAAAAGCAAAAAACTAAATGAAAATGTAATTTTAACGATTATTACAATAAATAAATGAAAAAAAACTTTAAATTAAAGGTAAAACAGTGTAAATGAATATCATGGTACGTGTTTTAACGACAAAAAGTGAAAATGGAAGATAAAATATGTGTTTTAACGGTAAAAACTGTAAATGAACAGAAAAAACAGTAAATAAACGAAAACCAATAAAATATATGTTTTAGCAGTAAAAATTTAAATTAACTACAAAATATGTGTCTTAACAAAAAAAAAGTGTAAATAAACAGCAAAATATGTGTTTTGGCATCAAAAATTGCAAATATTTTAATTATAACAACTAGCTAAACAAAAAATTGCAAATAAACGTTAAAGCCTGTAAAAAACAATGTGTTTCAACTTTTAACCAAACAGTAAAAACAATTGAGTGGTTGGTTTGTTCCTCCTGAATGGTAAAACGAACCATTTAGAAAATATAGTATTGATTGCTCATTGTACATAAAAATTATCATTACAAATACCTAATTTGTCATGCTAAAATATGGTTCCCTCAATAATATACCCCTGGATGCGTTGTACACCAATCAATGGCAAATCCTTCTTGCTGATGTCCACTGAAAGTGTATGCTGGAGTACAATTATTTCCTAAATTTTCCTTATTATACTTTGATAATAACTGTTCGTTATCAACTGCTTGTAATTGTTGAGAAAGATTCCATATATTTACTCGCCCCAACTCGCTCCAAGATGCAGCAAAGATGGTGTTATTTAGGATAGTGCTCTAAATAAATTAGGAATTAAAAAAAATATTATGGTAAACAATGTACAGTAATCCCGTTTATGCGTTTCCGACATTGTTGTAATAAGGGAATTTGGTGAAAAACAAGGAATTTCTTAATATGACGCCTACATCTTAAGTAATATTTGAACCCATTATTTATTAACATTTTGATTGCCACGCCAATTTTCGTAATGGGGCCTCTGGCGCTGCAGTATTTTTTTAAATAAATAACACTTAATAGGGACTCACTACATTATAACATAAAAATAGTTTTTTAATAATAATAAATAAATAAGCGAGCGCCACTTGTGTTTATATAATTGAACCCACAAAACTACTTTTGAAATTTACATATTGACAAGTAAATGGTTTAAACTTCACATTTATTATGAATATTCCATAATAATATCTATTTATATAAAAACTTAACATGCTCCTGTCAGGACGCATTCGTTGATCAATGTTTTATGGGCATTGAGTTTCACACTGATGAGTAGTAGTTGCGCCTGAAACTTGGTGTCATTATTATAGGACATTCGAGACTCATGGCAGCCTCATAAGTAGATTCTCCAGTCCTCTAAATTTCTACGACGCTCCGTTCGGCGTCGCGACGCCTTCAAAGTTATAAAAAAACATCAATATCTCAAAAACGGAGGTTAGTGGTCAAAAACGGTAACCATAATTAAAAAGTTCTTCACAAAAATTAAAGATTGTCTTAATATCCATAAAATGGTTTGTTAAAAAAATTTATATACTTTTTTGTATATCGTCTAAAGAAGATCTACAAAAAAAATCCTATGACTCAAAAACGTCAGGCCCTCGCTTCTCAACTTAATTTTCAATGTTAGCGAATGTGTTGGCGGGGGCGTGGTCTTATTTTTCGAAATATTGGGAAATTTTTCCCTCTTGGCTTTTGAAATCTGGTAGTGCCACACTTCTTCTGTGCCCCATTAAAGCTCTCGGTAGTAGGGGGTCCTGAACCCCATGCGACCAACGGTATGGCGTTGGGACGCATTTGAAATTTAGCATAGTCACTATATCTCGTAAACAGCGCCACCTAGCGAAATGCGAAAAACGGCATTCGATCGGGCTGGACGAGAAACCCCGATGACAAAAATTTGATTTATTTTATTACTTAGGATTCAAAAAAAATTATTTTGTTATTGGCAGACTTTTACTTGGTTCACCTGTTTTTAATTGCCGGACAACTGCGGGCGGTTATCATTTCATATTCAGGGGTCGAGACTCTTGTAATTAAGCAAGCTTCTGAGTTTTAAACGCATATTTTAGAAAAAGGTTAACAATAGTGAGGTTATAAAATTATATATGTTGTGACTGAATTTTTACAAAATTAAATAACATCCCGTTTTTGGCACATACTATATTTTAATATTAAAACAAATGTATGTATTTTTAAAAAAAAATTTAGTGGATAGTGTTCAAAAATTAGAGTTAAGATATATTTGCCTCTTTATGTTAAATAAACGAATAAACCCCTCTATATGAAAATGGTAAAGTTTCTTTTCATAATTGAATTTGAACCCAATATAATTGCGATAAACGGGGTTTCCTGTATTACTCAATTTACCCTTATTCTATTAACACATCCTTGGTGTTTAATTTGCGCTCCTGCCATACTTGGATGCTTTTCATCTGTTTCATCATCTGATTCTTCATCTGTTTCTTCCTCATTTTCAGGCTTGCTTGTTCTATGTAAATTGGACAACTTCATAACTATAATGCTATTCACATGCGCTTGTGCAGCCTGAGTGCCTGCCACTACAAATGCTGTCATAGGAAATGTTTCACGATCATTACCTAAAAGAGAAACATTTTATTGTGTTCTATTCATTTATCATTTATAATAGATAAATAATTTTTTCTTTAACATGGTTTATGTTTTTAATTTTGAACCTTTTTCGAAGCTGATTGTTAATTTGCGTAGAAATTAAAAATTTATGGTGTACCTAAATTATCCTTAATTACATCAAAACTTAAGCAGGGTGCTCCAGTTTGTGCCTGATGAAGCATTACATAGGCTGATTGATCACAGACAAGTTCTTCTCCTTCTTCAAGCGGTTTTCCTGGCAAGTATACTTCTTTATTGTCATTTTCTTCCGTATCATTCTCATCTACTTGCTCTTCAACTACTTCCATGTTATCGTCCTCCGACATCGTGATTTCTTTTGTTTTTTGAAGATGTTTTAAAAAAGAAAACAAAACGCACGTGCTTTTTTAGGTTATGAAAAGTTGACAGATAGAAATTATTTAAATTCTTTTAGTCATGTTGGTTAACCTGTTGTGATTAATGCACAGCGAAAAAATGACAGTGCCGTCTTAAGATATTTGGCGCCCATGGGCAACTAACAATAATGCGACCAACTTCATTAAGAAGTGACTGGTGAAATTTTACAAAAGTTTCAGAAAAGTTAATATAAAAATCAAAATGCTACTCTAAGATAATATTTTCTTGGCGGGTATTAGTAAAAATTCCTCTAGGGAACACGAGAAGATTGCAAGGACGCGCGTAGCTTTTACTAATAGAACATTTTGTAATAATACATAATAATTTTGAAAATTTTCGGGCAATTTTGGTCGAACTTTAATTTTGGTTAAAATTGCAATAATTTTTATCGATTTTCATCATAATTTAGATGATTTTGGGTAAAATAACTTGACTTTTTTTTAATTTGAGTAAATTTTTTGCAATTTAAATCAATAATTTTCGTTAAAATTTATACAAATTTGATTGTAATGATTTTGGTCATATTTAATAATTTTTTTTCTAATTTAAATTATTTTGTGCAAATTAGTTGGATTTTAGTAAAAAATGTTTAAGCAATTCTTGTCAAAATTTAGATTATTTTAAATTAAATTGGAAAGATTTTGTTAAAAACTTTATTTCAAATATAAATTAAATTATTCAAACTAAAACGTTTTACGTTGAAATTGATAATTATTTTGTCAAATTTAGACATATTACGAGAAAATTTTGTTAAAATTGTTATTTGTAATCTAATTCAGGCCTATCACTTAGGGAACGACAGCACTTACCATCTCCAAGGTGTGGACGTAATTGTCAGCGAAAATTAAATAGATCTGTTGGGAAATTTGTGCCCATATCCGATCGCGTTATCTTCTTACAAGTACAATCAAAGCCTTTTCCACTGAACATTATACAAACCTATGCTCCGACATGCAATGCCTTAGACCAGTGCTGTCCAACTTCTATAGACACGCGGGCCATTTTTTCATTTGAAATTCTTTCGGGGGCCACAAAAAAAAAGAATTACTAATTGAAAACTCAAAAAATTTATTTTTGGACAATAAAAGGTACATTTTGTTAATTTATTCTTAATTATTACATTTATAAATTTATAACTTGATTTTGTTCGCGGGCCAGAAAAACCCTTCCGCGGGCCGGATGCGGCCCGCGGGCCGGCAGTTGGACAGCGCTGCCTTAGACGATGACGTGGAACAGTTCTACGTGGATACTGCAAATGCCACCAAACCATCGGAGATCAATATAATAATGGGTAATTTCAACGGCAAGGTAGGCAAGGGACAAAGTGAACATAAAGTTGGCGAACATGGTCTGGGAAATGGTAACGATCGTAGAAACCGACCAGTTCAATTCTGTTACGAACACGACCTTGTAATAACAAACACCTTCTATAAATTTTCACTGCGACGTCTGATACATGGACCTCTAATGCTGATAGCAACCCAAAAAAACAAGATCGATTACATCACCATCAATAAACGCTTCAAATACATGATTAAAAGTGAAAAGATGTATCCTGGTGCCGACATCTACTCGGATCACAACATACCAGTGGCCGTAATTAACCTGAAACTAAAAATATGTCAAAAGGGAACTAACACAAAACGGCTGGCCATTGAAAAACTTTGTGTAGCTGAAGTGAGAAACGATGTCCAAGCCGCATTGAAAGTTTAATAGGATACAAACAAATTCCGAACTTACAGATGTAGAAAGAACATGGAAGCGAGTAAATACTGCTCTAATTGAAGTAAGCAACAAGGTAGGGGCCACAGGCAGCGTTAAAAAGAAAAAGTGGATGACGGACGTAATACTGCAACTTATGGATGTTCGAAGAAATTATAAGAATAAAGACCACCTTAAATACTGCGAACTATAAAGAGAAATTCAACAGAAGATCAGAAATGCAAAAGAGAAGTGGGTATCTGAGAAATGCGCGGAAATCGAAAAGTTGGAAGAAAAGCATGATTCATTCAACATTACTATAGAATGATAAGTATCATGGGCCACGTTCTTAAGTTATTTCTAAGTTTTATTCACAGGAGAATATACCGCGTATGTGAGGGGAACATTGGAGAATCACAATTTGGCTTTAGGAATGGCTTTGTGACACGGGAGGCGTTATTCAGCATTCAGGTGATAGTTAGAAGGAGTAGAGACGTAAACGTGGACGTTTTTGCTTGTTTTATAGATTGCGAGAAGGCATTTGATACGGTCAAACACGAAGTACTAGTAAAAATATTGCAAGATATGGGACTGAATGGCAGTGATATCCGAATAATAGCTAACATGTACTGGAACCAGAAAGCTACCGTCAGAGTGGAGGGCGTGATGACAGTGGAAGTATCGATCTTACGAGAAGGTGTTAAACACGTTGATTTGGTGAATAAAAAATAAAGTTTCAGATAAAAGTTACTTATTTTTTTTCGTAAAATACGAATCTGCAATAAAAAATGGGGGTTGCCATTTAAGATTTAAAAGTTACTCCCCACCACACCCCCAAAGGTGGGGGATGGGGGGTCGTGTTAGGTGTCATTCGATAGTTTTTTTTAAAATATTGAATACGTGTTTTTCTCTTCTTCGATCAGATTCGTATTTCTCGAGATATTTGACCGTCCCGGAACTTTTTGTACACCCGGTATGTGTCAATTTGAGGAACAAAGTGCTTACAAAACTTTATCAAGATATGATTATGAAATTTTAACCGTATGAATTATATTTCTTAATTAAATGTTTTAATGTATAGAATATATTTTTTAAGCTGTAGCTGCCGTTTTCTGAACAAAGTACTTCTTTCTTTACTAAAGTAAAAAACTTCAGATATTCTAAATTGTATGCGATGCTTTAAAAACATCTTTGATTTACGTAAAATCCCTCAAAATACTAATATTAAATATAAAATTTTAAATGTTAAATTTGAAATCAAAATTTTTTCAATGTAAATTCTCCATTCGCAAAATAAATGTAAAGAAAATAGGTCGCGAAAAGTAACAAAAAAAAAACCAATTAATTTAGCAGGATTTAAATTAAATGTAACATTTATTATGGAAGTAGAAAAATATAAGGCTATTACTTTCATTTACAAAGTAAATTAAAGTATAGTAATCGCGACCATTTTCTAAATCGAGATTTTTGCGGAAATATCCGTTTTCGACATCCCTCATTCAGAAAAAGTTGATTTTGAAGTGGTGTCTGTCTGTGTGTCTGTCTGTCAGTCTGTCTGTGTGTCTGTGTCCTCTCTACAGCCCAGACGGGTAAACTGATTGTCCTGAAAATACAACCATAGTTCCGTAGGTTTTATAACGTTGGTACCTTTCCATTTTTGCTTGACAGTCGCTTTTAGTCGGCGGCGTATTTTTAGCTCTGGGTGTTGTAATTAATAAACCTAGATAGATTAAGCTACTAACCACTTCATATCCTGCTATAATCTCTACGTGTGGAAATTTATTCTCTGCTCTGTCAAGCCATAATGTCCGCTCATACTGTTTAGCTTATTTATGTTTGTTTACATCCCATTTATGCTTTTCGCTAAGATTACTTATTTTTCGTCCTCCAACCGAAATGCCACCTTGATAGCCGTCTAAAACTTTCCTGACAATATGGTCGCTCTAAACGTTTTAAAGCATAGTGGAGAGAATACATTCACATTCATGTCTGACTTCTACACCTACATTGGAGAAGCTAATCGCTTCCAATAAATTTCAGTGCAGATCCCATCGCACCTCGTTGTAGTTTACGAAACAGAGAAACATTGACACGTTAAATTTTCTAGCCTTTTTTATGAGTTGTCTACTATCGGAGTAATAAGTTCTGACCCCTGGCTTTGAAGGCGCCTAACTTAAAAACACAGGGGCTAAATGTGTTCAAAATTTTATAGCTGATTGATGAGATACTTGTGTGTGGAATGTGTAAACTTCAATCTTTGCAAATAAGCCGTTTTGGAGATTTTATAAATAATTTAGAAAAAAACACTATTTTACCACTTTTTTTCACAATAGTTACTATTAAAATATCATAATTCAATTATTTCTTAACAAAATTGTATG
>JARJDX010058444.1:0-18566 GCA_030264735.1 Gymnusa sp. GC000175 | reverse complement strand
AGAAGATTACATAACTTTTCTGGTATATGTCACTGGACAAATACCTAGCATGTTATTGTCAAATATCAAATAATTTACTTATTGTTATTCTTTTAACAGATTGTAAATAAACTAGGAATATATAAAAAAAAAACTAGTCTAGAGCTTCAATTTGATGTGTCACTCGATCCCCCATGTCATTTAAAATATTTGGGGGCGTGGCTTCGGGCGCTAAAGGGATGAAGGTATATAAGTGAAACTGTGATCAAGTAAAATCACGCTTAAAACTAAAATCGACGTGTTTCAGCAATTTCTTGAAAGCTGCGATAACAGACGGTCAAATTATAGTTCGGACACCCTGTACATAGGAAAATTTAAAAAACAAAATTGATATTCCTTTCTAATATCTTTCTCACCAGCCATGTAAAATAATCTACTTTATAAAGCAGAGCAGCGTTCTATGCGTATTTTGTGGCTCCTGCGTAAAAATGCAGGATTAGGAAAATAAAAACATGTGAAAACGTCATACCGTATTACAACTATTATAAAAAGCACCCTTATTATCCAGAAAACAAAAATTCTCCAACGACGAGTATTCGCTTCACCAATGTCAAATATGTACACATACTGCAGCTTTATTGCATACACAGAAAGTAAATTAATTATAACAAAAAAAAAATATTACAGCTTTGTTAGCCACGTGAAAGTGGCTTCCTTTAATATTTTTTTGTCTTTGACGCAACTGCAAGTAAAGTTTTGAGAGCGATTATCAGACGCACCGTGAATGTAGAGATAAAAAACTAAGAAAAGAAATTGGTGTTATAAGCGATGTAATACGGTATATTTTGTGTTATTTCTTCCATATTAACTCAGCGAATTTTGTAACTATGTAACGCCGTTGCCATGGCAAAATTAAAAATACTATCTTTGCCAAGTCTATATATACTCTGTGGACGCGCACTCTCTAGAATCTAAATATTTCTAAACCAAGTATGCTAGTTCTGGGACTATTCGCTAGGGTGCGCTAATAACACTATTGATTTATTTTGACGTAACTCTTGTTGTTGATTTCCAAGCATTTTATATCGGCCATCGCCAATTGTAACTAACCCTGATTGTGTACCTTTTACTGAGAATAATAATCAAAAAAGCATTAACTAACGAATAAATGCGTTGCACTAGCCCGCTCGTGCGTGTATGTTAGAAAATTTGGCAACAGTCGAAGTCTGCTTCTCCATTACTGAATAAGGATCACAGACATTGCGCGGCTGCACGCGTAACGAGGAATACTAGATACATCGGCAATTTCGTTTATTATTCAACTATTCCCCCAGATGTTAGAGTAATACTATTATAGCCTATGACACTTAAAAGATTCTTCATAGGCAAAATATTTGTGAAATTTCATTAAAATGTACCAGTAATATTTGCGATTATTGTCCGCAAATAAAATAGCTGTATTTCTTTAAATTTTCTAAATTATTCTAGAATCTATTTACGATTGAAGCCAAGCGGACTCCATCTGGAGGACAATTTAGTACTACCGCACTAAGGTGAAGAGATATATGAGATAAATAATATATTACATCAGGATATTTACATTTACCTGACTTTGTTGCGCAAGAGAGCTCTTTAAGTACTCTTCCATATCTGCATCTTTGTTGGTGGTTGTCACCGTGGCTTTATTTACTTGCTCAAAACAAGTGTCACAAACTCGCACTTCTTTTTCAATACCAAACTTCGGCAGTGTTGAAGTTTTGGATGAGCATTGTGCACAGAAAACTTGTCCACAAGCCCTGCAGTGATGCTTTCTATTGACAAGCCCAAATTGTGCTCGGCATCTGTGACATACTTCGCCATCAGCCCATACAGGAGCTGAATCAGCACTGAACATGGCGTCGGATTCTCGCAAAACAGGAAATTTGAATCCTTCAGCTTTCATTGCATTCATTGTTTCCTAGAAGAAATAATAAAAGAAACATTATTGACAGAAGGTTCAGATATTTCTTCATCTAACCCAGTGGTGAGCATTTTCATTTGCGACCCCCATTTTTTTTAAAAAATTTGTCGCGACCCCTGAGTAGATAGTAGACGTTTTTTTAATCGTCAACGTGTTATATAAAGTGCGACCCTGATCTACCCAATGAAAAAACACATTTTATTGTAGCTAACTAACAACAAATTAACACACTAGTTGCGTTATATATTTCGGAAATTTAGTGTGCGTTGTAACTATCAACCAATTAATACAATTCATGCCCCGCGGGATCAGTGTGCGAATATATAATTTGACGGGCTCAAATTTTGAAAAACTTTTCTATTTGCTTCTATAAAATTCTAAATATATTTTTAGTTTTTCTGTCTTCCATGACGATTAAAATACCTCGAATAACAACTCTTTTTGGCACTACTGACTGATTCCGATATAAAAACGATGATTTCCGACATAGTGACGAGTATACCCGATAATTACGGTTATAATTACAATAATAATCGTTTCCGACCTAGTAACGACGGTTCCCGATAAAGTAACAATATTTCCTGATTTACCAACTACTATTAAAGATATAAAAACGACAATTTTCGACACACCAACGACTGTATAAGTTAACGAAAAAAATATGTTTCTACTTATACCTTCCGATTTTTAATGTAGTGAACTGGCCACTCAAATATAAATAAAATATATTATTAAGACATAAACACCTAAATATAACGAGTAGCTACAAATTACTGCTTACCTTTAAAGCATTATATTTAGTAGTCTTTCTAAAAGCAAAAGTCCAAGCTTGTATTAACTCCAACATCTTTTGTCGGACATTTTCATGAGGTGTAGTTTTGACAAACTCATGCAAACCATCACAATAAGCTCGAGTAGTTAACTCTTCATGTAGAGAAATTCCTAACAAATTAATTAAAATTACAAAAAAAAAAATAAATTAAATAAAAACTTGCAAATTACCACAATTTTTAACCATGCTCTCCAATAATTGCAAAGCAAACATTGCAGTATGCGGATTTGGAGAAAGCAACTTCTTTTTAACACCTGCTAAAGCATTACGAGGCCTAAAAAATAAATCATGTAATTCACATAAATATTTTTACAAAAATTATTTAGCAACCCTCAAAAATTATAGAAAATTTGTTGACTACTGGCCGACATATAGGAGAAAAACTCTCAATCTCCTTGATTTCTGGGTAACCAAAAGATTACTTAGAAACGCTTGGAAACAAAACCTTGTTTAGGGTTATCATCTGATCATTCGCCAGTCATTTGGATATTATCTAGTGAAGTAATGGAAAAACCATAAAATTAATTGGGAGTTTTCCGAGATATACTGGAAAAATCGCTCGATGTAAATGTTCCTTTAAAATCTAGCCAATATCTTAATGAAGTGGTAGAAAAACTAAATCAAGCAATTCAACAAGAGGCATGGAATTCCATCCCGGCAGCTAAAATCAAGCAACTGAAAAATGGAAAAGCCGCAGGCATCGACAGCATCCCATTCAAAATAGTAAAAGCAAACTTTGAACCGAGCTTCGAAGCACTAAAGCCTATAATCAACTCAGCATACTAAACACAATAAACCAAATTATTGCAATCATTCTCCACAAACGCATCGCAAGTATATTAGAAGTAACGATCTAAAAGTAACAAGCTGACTTCAGACCCAGAAGATCTTGTATAGACTACATAGCAGCCTGCAAATAATTGCCGAACAAGCTGCAGACTGGCAAGCACCGATGTATCGACATTTGTCGACTTTAACCAGTAATTCGCATTAACGGAGGCATAGCAAAGAAACTGTTAAGCATAACACAAGGGTTATGCAGAAACGCAAAATGCAGAGTAGTCCATCGCAGGAAAATAAGACCTGAATTGACACTGTTGTCTAAATATAACTGGAAAGCGTATCCAATGTTAAATGCTTGTGACTAGAAGGGCGCCGCCATGTTGGACAAAGTGTAGTCTGTCAGCCGTTTAGCTATTATTATTTTCGCCGAGAGTTGCCGTGAGACTACACTTTTTCCAAAATGGCGGCGACTATCCTACACGGCGGCCTATCTCATACGCTGTTCAATTACATGTAGCAGTGGAATTTAACGTACGTTTGGGTGTGAAACAAGGTTACATACTTTTACATCTCCTATTATTAATAATTATTAGTAATAAGATTATAATCATGGACTGTGTGATAAAATCAATGGAACCTTACAAATCGGCTTAAAGACCTCGATTTTGCCGACGACATCAGTTTCTTAGCTCAAGCATAGGCAGACATGGAAGTGGAACTGAGCCGTCGCGTAAAATATTCTGGACAAGTTGGTCAAAAAATTAACGCGTGTAAACAAAACAAATGAGGCTTGGAACAGCCATACGTTGAATTCTACTCGTAAAGGAACTGAAGCCACAGGAAGTTTCCAGCTTTCAATACGTGGAAAGCTATAATACAACTACGGCGGCGCTGATATTGATGTGGCAGGCCGAATACAAATATGCATTAGTTATGTTAAACAACGTCTGGAGGGCACTGCAGATATCGCATCTTCAAAACCAACTGCTTGTTGATCCTCCAAGAGTTCCTAGACGGATGCGAAATGTGGAAGATGACGCTGCTATCGAGTCACAGCTGTCGGTTTTCATAAACAAGTGCCTAAGACAAATCCTCAAAATATTTTGGCCGGTGACAAAGGACCTTTGAAGAATGGCCAACGTGGAAGAAATTAAAGTCATAACAAAGAGAAAAAAACGGAACTGGATCGGCCACACCCTATGAAGACCGTATAGGGATATCGCGAAAGAAGGCTGACGATTGGAATCTGCTAGGTAGACGAAAGAAGCAGAGCAAAGACGATGTGGCAAAGAATCGTTATGGCACAGGCCAGCGACGGAGAAAACAACTCGAGCGAAGCGAAGGCATTGGCCCCGAACAGAGTTATATGTCGTCGATTCGTTGATGCCCTATCTAAAAATCTAAATTTGCGATAAAAAGTGGGGATTACCTTTTAAGATTATAAAGTTGACTCCTACCTTACCTACCTTGGAAAATTTTTGACAAAAACGGAATGTCCTCCACAAAACTTTTATTCAAAACATTTTGTTATTTAATATACAAGATATTCCACTGTTAAGATTAAATACTGAGTATATGAATACATATACCTATGGATAGTAAATACAGATTTGATTCTGTTAAATTTACTTTCACTTCTCTTCACATTTGAGAGAAAAAAAACTGCAGCATGAATAAATGGAATTAGGATTTACTTATAAATAACTAAGGGCTAGTTCTAAGGCTTGGTTAATTAACAATATAAATAAACTGACATATAACATTGTTAATAACAATGTTAAATGTCAATCTATTCATATCCTAAACTAACTACACTTTCTAGAACCAGGCATAAGAGATTAAAATTACACAGGGGAGACAAAAAGTCTGGCAACAGTCAAATGCTCAAATGTCTTGAGAAATGCACTTCCAATTCAAAAACAAAAAACAAGTGATTAATATTTTTTTAAAAATCTAGTCAATTATGCTAAACTAAGGCACCACCC
This sequence comes from Gymnusa sp. GC000175, assembly GCA_030264735.1. Lineage (NCBI taxonomy): Eukaryota > Metazoa > Arthropoda > Insecta > Coleoptera > Staphylinidae > Gymnusa > Gymnusa sp. GC000175. The sequence goes on along the minus strand of JARJDX010058444.1, from coordinate 13,027 downwards.
TTGTGGGTGGGTGGAAAGGGAGGAAACTTTGAAATTTTAAATAGAAACATTCATTTTTTATTTTAAATTTACGTTCTACTGTGAAAAATACATAAATTTTACTTGAAACATTTTTAAGATTTGTTTTATTTACGATTACAGCGCCACCTACAATAATTACATTTGAAAAATTTATGTAATTTTTTTCTGCACAATCCGAATCTGCAATAAAAAGTGGAGATTTTCGTTTTAAAATATAAAATAATTTCCCCATGGTTTCCCCCTTCCAGTGGGGTGAGGGGCACTTTAAATTTTCGATAGGGATACCACGCAGATTCGGAATGTGCGGGAAAAGATACATAATTTAACTAATAATTTTTTTTGTAATCATTGAAGGTGGCTCTGTAATCACTGAAAAAATAAACTTGATAACAAAAAGTTACATATTTTTTACCGTCAAACCTGAATCTGCAATAAAAAATAGGAGTCACTATATAAAATTTCAAAGTTGCCTTTCCACATAAAAGGGGGGAAGTGGGACGCTTATTTTAGCATAGTTAAATAGATTTTTTTTAAATATTAAACATGTTTTTCAATTGAAAGTGTATTTCTTAAGATATTTGACCGTTTCCAGACTTTTTGTCCACCCTGTATAGGAGAAATTACTGGATTTACTCTTTCATGCTAATATTAATTCTGGCTGTAAATTTTCATCGATGATAATAAAAGATTGCTAATGAAGAAATAAGGATGTAATTGGCAGGACGAAAAACTGTAATCTTAGAGAGTGAGCTCGGAATGGCTTGTTGGAATATTTTTTGAGAGCTGTTCATAAAAGATAATTATTAAAAGTATTAAATAATATACTCACTGAACATCATTTTGTCGAATTAAATCACACATTTGTAAAATGGTGGGCCAATCAGGTTCCATCAATAAATGACTGGTAGCTTTCTCTAAAAACAATTGAGTAAATCATAATTTGTGTTTTGTTTTAAATCTACATTTTGTGTTACTTTGTTGTAATTTTATTCAACATAAAATATATAGGTAAATTGTAAAATCTATATAACATGTAATAAATATGCTATAAAACAAATGGTAATATACTTACCTAAAAGTTTATCGAAGGTTCCTTGTCGAAACATTTTGGTTTCTTATAAAATCCTGCTACAAGCCAAATTTAACTAAAATTCAAAAACACTTTGATAGATTTATTGCTTCTGCTTCCTTTGTGGTGCTTTTTTTTTGATAAGGTGTGGTGGCAGATTCCCAAAAGAAAACAGATTTTAAAATTTAAAATCTACTTTACTCATTAACCTTGACACTCGCTAGCAACTTGTTTTTTTCAACATTAAATTCTATGCAAGTGATTCATATAAATTCGTTACTCACAATTAACAACAAATTATTGTAATGTAAAACTTTAATAAATGACTAATCGCATTTGATATGATAGCAAACAGCTGATTTTGATGAAGAATAATAAGCTGCGTTGCCAAATGATAATGGGGATAAATTGTTAATTAGGAGTGCAAATATATTTCTTAATTATATATTTTAAACAATATTTATTAACATTAATTTGCATTAATATGTTGTGCAAATATTTTGAGAGGAATATGTATTATTATTTGGATTAATGTTTAGATTCTTATTTCTGTTGGCAACATTGTGTGGAGCATTAAGAATCTAGACTTTAAAAACCAGCCCTTATCTATAAACTGAAATTTATTTGAAGTACTTGGAGTAATAATAAGAATCATATATTTATTAGAGTTCAGTAAGTTGTTTTTTTTTATTATTTTTATAGCAAATAAACCTGAATAATGGTCTATATTTACAAATTTATGAAATGTCAAAATTATTTTGAGCACTTTTGTTGACGTCCAAATAAATACAAAGCACCAAGCCTTTTAGATCTTTGGTACACAATTAATTTATATACTCTGTTTCAAAATCCGGGAGTTGGCGCGAGATTCAAATACTGAAAATATCCAAGAGATATGGGTTCACAGTCCAAAGTCCAAACTTTTGTTGTACAATACTTTTACTTTGTTCATACACGAACACGATACGACAGTTTTTGTCATTTCAAACAGATTTTATTTTGTTCGAACATACACGATCAAAATGTTTGAACAGCAATCTTTGTTGCCTAAATTGCTGGACAGTGTATGGGCCTCATTGGTGTTTCATCCATTTAGCAAAATATAGTGGAGTAGTTGGCTAATAGGTTAGGTATTATAATAAATTATTATTATTCCTTACCTCATTTATTTTTCTTAGATATTCGTTATTGCGTTAGGTTAGGTTAGGTATAATAATATAATAAAATAGACTAGAGGTGTAGCGAACATGTGACCTGTCTGGCGGGGTACAGGTGTTTGACTTGCATTGTTTTATGAGTAAGGTCTATGAAGGTCTACTCGATTGATTTTGTAGTTAAAAAATGGAGGTGTGGTCTTCACATGACTTTCATTCACGAATTTGAAACATACCCGTTAATTTTAATAGAAACAACTATATTTTATTAAATCAACCAATTAAATGGGAGTGTGACTGCAACTTCATTATGTTGAAATGTATGTTGGCAATAACTTTGATAATGACATCCGTCACTTTTGACCTATGTATAACCTATTTCATTAATTGTCGGCGGATTATAATGACAGTAAATCTCTGCTACTTGATGGTAATAAATTCAATAAAATGTTGCTTTGCAATGAATAAAGATAAGTCATTAACATGTTAAATTATTTAAAAAATGATAAGAACAAAATTAGTTGCAAATTTAATTCTAAAAATTTTTTACCTCATAAATTAAAGGTATATCGGCTCTTACCTCCAGCTTTTTATTGATTAGAATGAAAAACGTTACATCGAACGCCTAATTTTGGCGGAATCCTGATGAGTCCACGGCCTTGCTGGGATCTATAAACGCTACAAACATTGCTACTTATGTTGACGAAGAAAAAATGTTAGGTCTACTGTTCTCCGGCTTAGCCTAAACCCGTTTTGGGCCTCCGAATGGAAGCCTTCTATCAACGGACTAGTTTGCCATGTCTTTGATTAAGCACCGACTGCTAGAAATGCGGCGCTTTCCCATACGAGGTCAAAGCATATCTTAATGTGGTTTCGGAAATGTTCAGTTAGCGCTTTAAGAAGTTCTCCCAAAATCCCGTCTTCCCCAGCTGCCTTGTTGTTTCTCATCGGGCATCTCCGATATTGATTTTTTCGAGCGATATGGGATTCTCTACTTCTTTGTATAAATCATAATGTGGAATGATATCGACTCCATTTGCAAGTTAATATTCTGGGCTTTATATTTATTTATTATTTACTCTTCGTCTTTTAATAGATTGCCGTTGTAGTTTTGGGTCGGGCACGAGTTCTTTGGTCTTGGGGCATAGACTGCTTCGATGTGTTGGAAGTAGTTGCGATAGTTATGAACATCCGCAAAGCCTTGGGTCTGGAAGGCTTTTTTCTTTCAACAATTGTCGTTTAGTTGTCTGTTATCTTGTTGTCATCTGGAAACTGGGACAATGATAATGGTTTGGTGGGCTTATCGTTTCTGGTGACTGGCATGCACAGAGATACTCAAATGGTTTGGGTTAAAAAGCGGCTAAAACTGGGTCGCGTAAAGCTAGAGCGTAGGCGGAGAAAATAGAAGCAGCCTGGTTATCAAACTAAAAGAGCAAGAAGAAGTCCGAAGGAAATTAAATTTTAAGTTGTCATTAATATTTTAATGTAGGAGTTATTCATAAAACTTTCAATAAGTGTATAAAAATTTGTATATTATGTACACCCTGTATGAATGAAAAAATATCGATTTTATGAATTATTAATGTTTCGGCTATTTACTGATAGATGGCATGAGCTTGTCAAAAATGATAGAAAGCCCGGTCCGCCATTGTTCGTGTCCGCTGCTTTTACAGCCTTGCCTAAGAAATTTTTCGGGAATAATTTTTTGTGAGCGGACTGTTTGACATATCCGCCTGACAGAGTTTTTCATGATACCGATTAGCAGCCTTTTACTACCCGACGAAAAGCGTGTGCTCAATTGGTGTCGTTTCGTTTGTCTGATGTGAGTTTGTTAATAATATTTCCCAAACATCGATTTGTAATGGCTAATGTTACTGTTTTTCCGTGTGGATTTTATAAGGCACGCATAAAAGTTTTATTTTATTCAACCCCATGTGAAACATGACCATTAATCTCATCGTTTAGATAACTCCCTGACCATCCACCACGTCACATTTTAATGCCCGTTATTCAATTGTTTTACAATAGCGTTTATAATATACTTGTTTAAAATTTTGTTAGAAATATCAATTATTCGTTATCTATGGATTGTCAATTATATCCTTAAACGTAGTTTTAATAAAAACCAATATTTTATCAAAACTTTCATAAAAATAATAATTGTGTTTATCATGAAGTATGAAGTAATATTTTATAAACAAATGAATATCATTTTTACAGATCTTTTACATTTTATTTGAATGAATTAAATTTAAATATTTTTTTTAACATGAAATTTAAGGTAAAACGCTTAATCATTTTAAATATTAAATTCATTTACATTTACACTTGATTTGACCTTTGTAACATTTTTTTATTAATTCCTGCATTAATGCTTTTTGCACATATTTTTGCAGATTAAATATTATAATTTGTTAATAACTATTAATCTCTATTTCAGATATTAATATTATAAAAAGAAGAATAAAATTTGGGTAAACATTTGTGATTAAAAAAAAAGTGAAATTAAAAGTTTTAAGGAAAATTTTATACAGGGTATGTCAAAAAATGCTTCCAATTTAGTTACTTAAAATATGTGCAAACTAAACGTGATAAGCAAAGCAATTAATTAAGTATTAACTTTTCTTATTATAAGTGTTTGTTTAAAATTGTGTGAAATAAAAAAATGCATACGGAAAGGTTAAAACTTATTAGTTTGGTTAATCAAATTGTTATCATGTTTTGGTGAAGGAAAAGGATATTTTTGAGTGTTTTTTATTTTATTACTTTTATACAAAGCTACCAGCATGTCTGGAGGGCCCCCTCATCATCCTCATAATAGACCGGTTCCTGCAGCTAACACAGCATGGAATCATCTTCAGGTACATACTAAATCACATTAAAATTAAATAACAAAATGTTTTGATATAAGATATATTTGGTGTTTATTTATTTCAGGTGCCAAATTTTTTTCCATCTCGACAACCTCAGCATGCTCACATGTCCAATGAACATCCCTTATTACATCAACCTACATGGCACACACCAACCACAGAACCGTTAAAAACTCCAATACAACACTCCCATATTTTTAATTTGGAACAAATGTTATCTGACCGTCCATTTCCAAGACATTCACCTGGAGTTGATTTGAGTGTGACAAGAAATGGAAATCAAAATGGGGATCTCCCCGCAACTCCAATTAGTTTAAGTGTTAGAGACACAAATAAAATAAACAGTTTGGCAGCTAGTGCTTTAGATATTCAGGGTACTGAATTAAAATCCCTGAGTCCTGGTTTAAAATCTTTAAGTCCAGGCCTAAAATCTCATAGCCCCAGTTTAAAAGCAGCAAGCCCCGGTTTGAAACCAACAAGTCCTGTTTTAAAATCAACAAGTCCTGGATTAAAACCTACCAGTCCTAGTCCTATAGTGTTTGAAAAAGCTACTACAAAAAAGGGCAAACGCGTAGATTCAATTTTAGAACGATTAAATCCACAAGTAACTGAGGAAAAATCATTGGACCTCACAGAAAAACCCACCCAAAGCGTGATTGTACAAGCCACTAGTTCCCATGATGAAAACAGCAACTCGAGTAGTATTCTTAATGTCCCAACACCCACGCCAATCAGGGAAGATGAAGTGGTCTCACCTTACAGTAACGAAGATAGTTTAGATTCAAACAAAAGTCGAAGGAAACGAAAACCTAGCAGAACAGTTAAAATCCCAAACAAAACCGAAATACCTGTCACCCCTGTACATGTTGAAGTCAAACAAAGTATGCAGGAAGTTGAAAACGAAAAGAAAATTCCCGAACGGCGGAAATCCCCAAGTCCCGATCCTCTACCAAGAAAAACGCGCAGAAAAACCTCATCCGAATCTGAGACCATTGATAAAATCGCCGCCATGGTTCAAGAAACGGGAAAAAAGGACGACGCCCCCAAAGAAACTGATGTTACCTTGAATATCAACTCGGGAACCACAACTGTTGTCACAGTGGCCCAAAAAAAGGATTTTGTTGCTGTTGAAGATAAACTGGAGGAAATGTTTGCAGGATTAGAAGACCCCAAAACGCCCATTTCTGAAGACACCAAAGCTGAATTTAACACATCTGATCTTTTAAATTTAACTAGCACACCTTCTACAAGTCATGACAACGTTACTTCAACATCAAGTGAAATTGGCAGCAAGAAAAAAGGACAGAAAAAACGAAAATTAGCTTCAAAAGGAAACAGTGAAGGCAAAAAGAAAAAAATTGGCAAAAAGGCGAAAATTGAAGCTATGAAAAAGGCATCTACCAACAACAAAAAGGTTAATATTATTAATTAAAAGTAGAATGTAAGCTTTCCTGAGTTGAATCGATCTAAATTTTCTTACTTCCAGTTTTATTGGTTGTTGCTAATGTTTCGCTCATCATTGCGCAGATGTCTTCAGTCATCGAACTTTTCTGCCTTGAGAATGATCCCTGCAATGACGAGCGAAACGTTGTCAACATCCAATAAAACTACGCGACTAACAACCGAAAGTAAAAAATTTACAACTTTAATATTGTTATTTTGTTACTTAAAATATTTATAAAATTTTCAAATCGTCCTTATTAAGTGTGTCCCGGGGTTACGTTACTATATTTGTAGTGGTCCCAAGTATCTGTTTATTCTGAAAATATTTTTGAGTTTAAGCTAAACCTTTTGAAATTCAAGATGGCGGCTGTAAGTTATAATAAAATACAATCATATCGCCATCTTGGATTTTAAAAAATAGTTTTTGTTTAAGTTTAAGGAAGTGATGTTGAACAATTTTGAGTTATTTGAAATCATTCTAAATTATTGCAAACAGGTAAATTACTTGATTCCTATAATCTGAAGACAAGCATATTGAAATCGCCAATAAAGTAAAACATGCTGACAAAAAATCTGCCCACCATTTTTTCTTTGACTAAAATTCAAGTTAAATATTTAGAAATTTATTTCTAGATTTTGTAATACTGCGTTTTGATCTACATTAGTGGTTCCCAAATTTTTTCCACTCCTGTTTTTAAAATGTCACATTTTACAATAGTGTGCGATGCGTCATTTCAAATACGTCTACTCGTTAGATACTTGGTACCGAGTCGGTGTTTTCGGCAATTAAAAGCGATTGAAGTGTTATTAAACACGGCTTGAATTATTTTTTTGACATATCCAGCCCTAAAGTTGCTTGTTTGACGTTTGTCAGTTTCGCATTAGGGTTCTACGTTATATTGAAATTGACGTTTAAATAAGTTCCTTGTTTTATTTGGTAATTTCGTCGTAGAAAAAGTATAGTTGTAATACGTTTTATAAACTTCTTTAGACACTCGTTTATTAAATACTCGCGTCGCGGTTGTTGGATTTCAGCCAAGTCACTGGGAGCTCCCAATTTTTGTTAAAAACTTAAATACAAATTACAGACACCTCTTCGAAAACAACTTTTTCTGAATGAGGGGACTCGAAAACGGATATTTCCGTAAAAATCTCTTTTTCGAAAATTTTCGCAATTACTATACTTTCTTTTACTTTTTAAATGAAAGTAAAAAATTAAAACTTATTTATATCATAATTTGCTGATTTGCAAAAACGCGAGAACTTCCCCCCAGGGATCCGCAGGCCACAGTTTGGGAACCGCTAATGTACATTATTTTATCTTTTAAAAAATAAACATGGCGCCATTTGGATTTTATTTGTTGTAATTTGTTTAAATTTATGTCAAAATTATTTCGTGGTTTCCCGATAATACCTTCGGGGACCTCAGTTTAGTAACCGCTGCCCTAGGCTATAAATTTTTTTAACGCATGCGAATATATACGACATGTTCATTATTAAAATATATACAAATAGAATGTAAGTGATTTGTAAGAAATGAACATATCTCGTCATGAGCTCCAATGGTGCATTTACATTTAGCCCAAAGGGATCAAATTTCAAACCAAATTGAAGGCCAGTTATTTTTAAATTAATTCCCAAAATTAAACTTTGCTTAATTTTCAAGAAGTTGTTTTATATAAAAAAGACAAACTCCTGCAATTCAACAAAACATTAAATTTTTTTCTGCAATTTTTATATATTTGAATTATATGGAAATATCAAATTTTGCCGCTGAACGACATATTCGATTACATATTTTGTAAATCAATAATCATACATGTTATTTTTCTAGGTTAATGGAAAAACAAAAATTGAAACAATAAAAGACGTTTACGCTTACGATTCGGGTAGTAACGCATCAAGCAGTAAATCAAAAGGTCCATTCGTGCAGATTCGCGGACCCAGAGATTCGCCATTAAGCGTAAGTGTGATAAACACGCCCATAAATGAAGAGGACGGCGATAAGAAGGTAAACAAAAACAAGAAATTTCACGACGATTCCGAATACAGACATAAAGTGCGTTCAAAGGGTCTGCATTGCAGCACTTTGAGTAACAAGTACGACGCCCAAACGAAAGACACGACTTGGATCTGTGTGTTTTGTAAAAGAGGCCCTTATTCCGGCGACTTTTCAACGGCCGATTCTTTTTATACGCCGGGCGATTTGTTCGGTCCTTATATCATCACAAACAAGTGCGCGGAATTTGATAGGCGGCTCGAAGATCCTTACGATAGACAATTTCGTAGTAAAAAGGTTTGTAGAACTTTGGAAAGTGTAGTTAAACATAATAAAAAGTCGAAACGGAAAAATTCAGAGAGCTTAAGTGAAGATGGTGGTGTAAAGGATTGCAACCTTGGTATTATGGAAATGGATGAGAAAAGCTACGAAATTTGGGCCCATGAAGATTGCATAGTGTGGTCTCCTGGGATTTATTTAGTTGGACCAAAGATTATTGGATTGGAAGAAGCTGTTTGGACTTGTTCAAATGTGAATTGTTCGCGATGCAACAATAAAGGGGCTAACATTTGCTGTTTAAAGCGTGGATGCCCCAGTGTTGTGCATTTAGGTTGCGGTTATGTTGCTAATTGGCAAATGGATGATGAAAACTATAAAGCCTATTGTGTTGAGCACCGAATTGTGTGATTTTTTCACGTGATTTAAGCCTAATTCATATTTTAATGTAGAAACTGTATGTATTTTTGAAATGTTTCATGGTCAAAACAAATAATACGCTTAATGTTTATTTTTTTTTGTGTAAATAGTTTATGAAGTGAGAAAATACTCGTGCTGGCAGGTGTGAACAGGGAGATTGAAATCAAGATTTTTATAAATTAATTATTATCAACTTAAAAACAATCCCTGTATAAAATTCCCTTACATGGCTATATTATCAATGATGTATATGTAAATATATTGATTGTATATTTGAATGAGGAATGAAGTTGGGAATTGAATTTTCCAATTCATAATTTTCTATGAAAATAAAACCATTTTTATTTGGATAATTTTTTTTGTATTATATTATGTATGTATATTGATTAGTGGCAATTTATTTTCTTTTTAGTGCATATGTTTTGTTTGGCATTTTCTTCATTTTATAAAAAAATAATGTTTAATTAAGGGTTGTTTGAAAATAATTTTTTAACATCCTGTGTATTAATTTTGTAGGTATTTTGCAAATTGATTTTATTTATTAAATTTCTTGAAACAAAAAATGTAAGTTGATTTTATACAAGTTAGTTGCCAGATATTAAGTTTTTTCTGTTAGTGTACAAGCAGAAAATTTGTAATATTTACCATTATTGTATTTATTAGTATATCATTTTAGAAAAACAAAAATAATATAAAACTAAGTGTAAATATATTTAAAACAAAATGTTTAATAATTATTTCAACTTTTTCCTATTTTTTAAATTGATGATTTCTATTCTTGCGTCCAGTGATAAGCAACCCACAGCCCACCATGCCATTTTTTTTGCTCATAAAATGCTTGAGTCCGGTTTTTTTTTATGTTAAACATGGGTGTGTCCATGATATAACGTGCTAATTTATTATAGTCATTATAAATGGCGTTAGACGTTGGGAGATGTCTTTATTGACACATTCAAGCGAATTAACATCATTTAAACGTGATTTGAGTATACTAGCGTTGGATATTATGAATCCATTGTGTATTTTTCAATATAACCATTCACCATCTTCATTTATGTTTTGGTTTTTGTCTGGTCCAATTGTAATATATTGAATCCATAACATAATAACTGACACTTATATAATACACCAGTCTCAACGTCCATAATAAAATGATTTTATCAAAATAACGTTTTTTGAAAAGACGTCAAACGCAAGTGTAACCATTCTATTTACCGCGTAGTTTAGTCTACATTTTTGACGCCTTAATTATTGCGATAATGGACGCTAGTCGTTAGTGTAGCCCCAGCTTAATGCACATGTAGTCAATGTGTGTTTACAATACACAATGGACAATGCTATTGTAGCCAAAGCGCGCTAATTCGCTTTGAAGTGTCAAATAACTGCCTCCCTAGCTAACGTCTAACGCCATTAATAACATGACAATTAACTCATTAACGGCATTGGACCTTAATGTGTCGCCAGAATTATAAATGCGCGTTACGTTAGGGTTGCCATGTACAAAATGTTAAACCAAGCAACGTTTAAAATCTAGGACAATCCAGAAGAAGAGACGAGAAGAAAAATCATGAACAAGAACTCTGAAGATATACCAGAAATGACTGCAGATGAAATAGCAGCGTCACTAAAACAAATGAAAAATAGTATGGCGGTAGGGGAAGACACAATTCTGACGGAGATGCTAAAACTCTGAGGAGAAACGCTAATAACCCAACTAGGAAAACTGTTCGATAAGTGTATAGAGCAAAAAGACATCCCCTAAGACTAGACTTACGCTATTGTAATTCCAATACACAAGAAAGATGGCCTAGAGAACTACAAGCCGATCAGTCTAAAGTATTTAATCTAAAACATTTTTCGAAAATAATAATCAACAAGGTTACGCCAAAACTAGACTTTTATGAACCAAAAGAGCAAGCGGGATACAGAATGGGATTTAGCACAACGTAACACTTGCTGAAAATGAAAATACTACCATTCTTTATGGGTAATGTTCGTCGACTTCAGGAAAGGCTTCGACACTGTGAAATTACGGGCAATTCAACAAGCACTAAAAATTGCCTGAATCGATCACAGATACTTAAACTTGATCACTAACCTCTACAGAAATACAACTCTACAAATCCAACCTCATAAAATATTAGGGAGTATATCAGGGCGACACGATGTCATCGAAACTGTTCACATTAGTTCTCGAAGACGCACTAAAGAATATAGACTGTTAAACAGAATCTTAAACATCAATGGCGAACGACTAAACCAACTAATGTCGACGACATAGTTCTAATTGCAAGCATCAAAAGGACTCGTCACACTCATTAGAATTACTCACAAGGCAACGAAACGCATAGGCCTCGAAAAAGCCTTTGACGAAACTAAATACATGTCAGCAATAAAAGGAGACGATACGAGCAAAGAGTAACGCTCGAAAAGAACCAAATCAAAAGAGTATACTTACCAGTACCTAGGGAAAACATTTACGGTAGGGAAGATTAACGAAGAGCTAGAAATAACCGAAAGAATACGGCAAACCTGGGCAGCGTATGGTAAAATGGAAAACTATTTAAATAGAAGAATTTACAGCCTATGCATTCTACCAATCATCACCTACGGCGCACAAACTTGTACCCTCCCGCATTTTAAGACATGCCCGCCTAATCCCTTTCTATAAGAGGTCGCTAATTATTCCCCACATATCATATTTTGTAAAAAAGGTGAGTTATGTTTTGCTGATCCCACGGTCGTATATACAGGTCTGGAAACCCTGTTACTTGACACGAGTCTCTTACGTGTCGTCAAACTCGTAGTCCCTCGCTCAGCTACCAGATGGCGCATGGATCGAAGTATGTTGTCAGGATTAGGAGCCATATCGTTCAAATTTCAAGCCCCGCCATACAAAGATTGATTGATAATAACCGCACATTTTAAGTGAAATACTATACATAATACATACATGATAAAATATCAAAAATACAATAAACAAATTTTATGCCAGTTGCCAGAGAACATCCCTCGACTCATGCGCCACCTGTGACGTCTTTTGGTTCTACGCGACAGTTGACGCCAGTTGACGCTGCGGACTCACTTATCACTAAGAGAAGACTCAGAAAATGAAGCCCAAAATGTTGAATAATATTGGAGCTAAAAAAATTCCCAATCTGATGTTAAAGACATGCTAACGATATTTTTTAAAATTGTGATACAAATAGAGAAACTTTTAACGCATTTATTTTATGTAGAAGTTTAATAAAAATCCTTATTTTTAAATTTCTTATATAATAGGTTCATTCGTTTTACCCCGAAACCCTGCAAAACTCATCCAATATCAGAGTTCACTTGCGTTCGATCTGCGCATTGCAGAAATGATCAGGTGTTGAATATTATTGGGGTCCATTATCACTATTTATGACCATATTTCTTTATTTTTTCTATATTGATATATAAAATATTTATGAATTTAAATATAAATAGTGAGTAATAATAACTTCTACATAAAATATATATGTGGTTAGCCATATTTAAAGTTTAGCGGCAGCTGTCAAATGTAAAACGATGCAACTAATATGTACATTGTATGGGTATCCATCAATAAGGTCGCGCACAAATGGTCGCGCCTCAAATGATCGCGCACATAAGATTGCGCCCAATAAGATCGTGAGGCAAATAAGATCGCTGCACATAAGATCGCGTGAAAACAAAATTTTTATCGCCAGCCTTGAATTTGGCTACCATAGTCTTCACAAAAAGAAAATTGATATTTTAAAAACCATTG
>JARJDX010058441.1:0-10654 GCA_030264735.1 Gymnusa sp. GC000175 | reverse complement strand
AAAAATCTTGATTTCGAAAATTTTCGCGATTACTGTACCTTCTTTTACTTCGTAAATGTCAGTTAAAATAATTTTTTTTTGACTCCCTTTAAAATGTCACATTTTGCACTGACATATAATGTGCGAAGCGTCATTTTAAATACGACTAATCATTATTTTAGACTTGGTGCCGGTTCGGCTGTTTTCGGCACCTTAAAAACGTTCGAAGTTTCATTTAACAGAGCCTAAATTATTTTTTGATATATCTAGTATAACGTTAAGGAATTGTTGTTAGCTACGCGCCTGTCCGATTTAGCGCGTTAAGTATTCGGGGTTCTGGGAAAAGAGAAAAGAGTAGAGTAGATAAATCGATCGAGAATTGACAGGGGAAAATCAAAGAGAAAAATAATAAGATTGGCAATCAGTTGTCGTGCGACATTGCATATATAAGTTAATTTAGTGATTTGTTAGTGGATCCAATGTAGAATCTACGACGATATCAGAGCAAGGGGATATCTTCCCAGATATTATCAAATATTGGATTTATCGTAGATTCGATTTTGTCCACAAAAAGTATATATGTGTGCCATCTAAATTTTAATTTGAACAATAAATAATCAAAGCACATAACTAGTATTATTTGTGCCTGGTCTCAACCAGTTAAATTGAGTGGCGCCCACAATATTGTAATGACCTGCCGAAGACGACACCCCCAGTACCCACCCCACAGCCGCGGAAGCCAGCCGGAGCCGTACCAAGTACGTAACGTTTTTACTACAAATGTTATACTAGCTCTAAATAAAGTTGGTGATTTGACAGTTTCGCAATAAGTATGTATGTTAAACTGAAATTGACGTTTATTAAAAGAAGTTACTTGTTTTATTTAGTTATATGGTCGTAGAAAAAGTATGGTACGTAAGACGTTTCATAAACTACTCTAGACACGCGTTTGTTAATTTATTAAACACACGACCGCTACGCGTCGTGATTAACTTAAAGCTTCTGTCTAATGTGTTGTTTATAAAACTTGTTGTATGATACACTGTTTTTACTTTATAATTTTAGTGGAAATACATCTTTTAGAGTCCCCTGAACAAGAATTGACCAAAATTAAAAAATGTTTGTGTGGATGTATGTGTGTGTGTGTGTCCGGCGCGTTTTTGTAGGCAAGGTTTTTCAAAAACTATTGAAATATATCACCACAAAAATTATATTTAAGCTCTTAACAATTATTGGAAGAGCCCAGTTACTTTTGGCCGAAACCCACCAACCGGAAGTGTTGAGGTTTTTCGTTTTTTTTGCAAATATTTTAAAAACTATCAAGTTTATGGAAAAAAACATAAGAGTACAAAAATCTCTAGAATTAAATTTGAAACAAATCATTTTTTTTTAAATTTTACATGTTAAAAACTTTTGTATGATAAAGTCAGCTGGTGACCACATAAGATTTTTTTAACTAAAATAAAATAAAATAATTCCTCATGCATAATAAAGTCGGGTGTTGGACACATCAAAATTTTATAATTTTTAGCGTGGTATCTTTCCCAACGTGAAATTTATACTGAGCTAGGACTTATTTAATTGATATTACTTGACTAGCAACAAATTTATAAAATATTAAAAATTCTGGGTCATACAGATGCATTGATGGTACTAATTAAGTATTTCTGACGTAGTCAACTCTTATGAGCGTAATTATAAATGCAAGGCCATGCCTCCAACTTGACTTGAATCTGTTATAATTGTTAGAATTGTTATAAACGATTTAAGACCTAAAAATGAAAATTTGCATTAAAAATTAAAAATTTTCTGAATGCATTACAATTATTAACTTCCGTCTAAAACAAGGTTGCACTGAACTTCGTTTTTTCTTTCGTTTCAGACCATTAATTTTGTCCAAGAAAAAAATATCCACATTCATTATAATTATTAATAATAAATTTATTGCTTGTTAATTTAATGTATTCTCTTCGTTTGTTGTTAAATAAGGTTTTTTTACTAATGGATGTAAGCAACACTTTTACCTTTTTACCGTGCGTGCTCTTACACTAGGATTCAAGCCCAGGACCACTTACTATCCAAATCGAAATAAAATAAATTTATTCGAAGGTATCAAATTATATAAAATTTACAATTACTAATCTCATTAATTATAATAATAAAATAAAGAAAAGTTATAATAATGTAAAGGCACATTCTGTGATTTCTAAACTCCTGCCACTCATTTGGTTCAATTCAATTTTTTTTTTGTAAATAACCGTTGATCAAAGTGTAATTTATTTTAATCAACGTTACAACATACGTTATTTAAGAGAGTTCACCTGCCAATACGCGTTCATTGTTGTGTGGTACTCGTAATTGAAGAAAAATGATTAAAACGCCTTTTTTACTTTCAGTTTCAAAACGTCTATGCTTCGAAGCATCTTTGTCTATTGTCTTAGCTTTCCCATTCAAGTCATATGTTTGAGGCGTCTAGGCGTATGTATATAACCCGCGTAAAGCACCACGTTCCAGCAACACAATGTACCCTTTAGGGAGGCTAGGAAAATAAAAAAATATTTTTGAATATATCTTTTAAACCGTTAAAGCTACGGCAAAAATAAAAATGTCGTCATAATACACTAATAAAGCACTATCGATTCTACCTAAAAAAGTTTCAACACCCTTACAGTATTATTGTAATAGATATCTTAAGATAAATTTATATTTATTTATTATAAAGGCAACATTTAAAATTCATTTTAAAACTATTTAAACCAACCGATTGGCAATTTAATTTACATTACGTTGTGTATGAAGCCATTTTTTGGTCTTTCGCATTTAAAAGATTTAATATTAAAAAACTGTATCCTCGTCTAAACGTGGTGCTATAAATTCAAAATATTCAACGCCATTTTTAACAATTTTGAATTTACAGCACCACGTTTGGACTTGTAATAATTTAAATTTATTTATTACAAAAATACCGTAAAGAATTGTAAAACTTTTTTTGGTGGAATTGAAAGTGTTTTAATTGTGTATTTATATTTTCCGTAGCATTAACGGTTTCAAAATTATAAGCAAATATATTTTTTTATTTTTGTAACCTCCCTACAAGGTACATCGTGGTGCTGAAATGTGGTGCCAACTTCCCGGGAGTTGTATATAGATTTTTCTTCTTCTTCGCATTTTCTCTTAACAGAGAAGTTGTGACCATGACTGACATTTAATTTGCTGTGGCCCTTTTGATGACGCCACGTGATCGTGTTGTTGCATCATAGACTATTGAGTTTGTTGCTTCTTTAACTTGGTCAGCCCAGCGTTGCGGCTATATTTCTCTGGGTGTGGAACATTCCACCCTGCCCTAAACTTTGAGCCGCTCCAAAATGTTGCTGGGTCTTCGTTGAATGTGACCAAAGTGACTTAGAATCCGCGAGTATAGATTACCAGTTCAATAGTTAAAATACGAAATATTTTGATTACTTGCTTGAAGTTACAATCAAGTATCCGTTAGACCTCAACGTTGAAAGTGGTTAAAATAAAAATGGTAATACAGGAATTAATCAATTACAATCTAAATTCATTATTTAATTAACTTTACGTATTAAATTATTTAAATTTTTTGAAATTTAATAATTGGTGTTGAAATGTTAATTAATAAAATTTACATAAAGCTTTGAATTTGTATGTAATAGAAATTTATTTCATTATTTACTACTTAGACAAAAACCAGAAACATCAGAAGTTATTAAAATTGAAGAAACTAGTAAAGGATGCTAATAAAACTGTAGTGCAATTCACAAAGTAAATCCAGAAACAGCAGAACAGCAGAAGTTGATAAAATTGAAGAAGCTGGTAATGGATGCTGATAAAACTGCAGTGCAAAATCACAAAGTAAATCACACCTTGTATCAAAAAGGTAACAATTTTGCCGAATCTATGTTTATGAAAAATGACACGGCAGATTAAGCGTGGAGAAACTGAGAAAGAATTTGTTTCTAATGATGCAGAAAAGATATCTGAAAATGTGTTGGCAAGGTCTTTCGAGAATTCTAATTCAAATTCTAGAAAGTCTGCCACTTCTGAAGAATTAGAATATGGGTCTGAAGACGTGAGGCTCCAAAATTTCATCAATAAATGGGTAAATGCTATGGTTTTATGGAACGTTGGAGCGGCCGTGAATGTTAAATTATGAATAATTTTTGTCTCATTATTTATCAAACGCTTGTCGAGGTAAGTTACTTTTTTCATATTGGTATGTTTTTTCTGAATTAATGTCGTAAGCAAGCTAAGTAAATGAAAATATAAATCTAAGAGCCACGATTTCACCCACTTTTTCTAGGTTTAAAGTACAAACAAAGAATCAAAAATTCTTTATTCATATTTAGTTTTTTTAAGTTAAAAAAAGCCCTAATGTGACTTGAAAGGACTGAGTGGAACGATCCTGAATGAACTCTCTTTTTGCTAAAATACAAAGAGCCGTTGATAACATCAAATATTCTTCATTCATATTCAGTTTTTTTAAGTAAAAAAAATTCCTAATGTGACTTGAATGGACTGAGTGAAACGATCCTGAATGACCCCTCTTTTTGCCAAAATACAAAAAGCCGTTGATAACATCAAAAATTCTTCGTTCATATTCAGTTCTTTTAAGTANTGATAAAATACAAAGAGCCGTTGATAACATCAAAAATTCTTCATTCATATTCAGTTCTTTTAAGTAAAAAAAAGCCCTATTGTGACTTGAATGGACTGAGTGAAACGATCCTGAATGACCCCTCTTTTTGCCAAAATACAAAAAGCCGTTGATAACATCAAAAATTCTTCATTCATATTCAGTTCTTTTAAGTAAAAAAAAAGCTCTAATGTGACTTGAAAGGACTGAGAGGAACGATCGTGAATGACCTCTCTTTTTGCTATAATAGTTTTAGTTATACAATTTGCTTATCGTTTTTAATCTAGACAGATTGCAAATAAACATGTTATAAATTTTTTTTTTAGGTCACTCCATTGGAGTGATGGCGCACCACGCCACTCCATTTAGAACGACCGTGAATGGCCAGCTTTACACTGCAACCTTGCGATACAAAATTTGGCTTTGCGAGGCCACAGAGTATCACTTCGGTCAGATTTTAATACAGGAAATTTACTTTGATAATATAATTAACCAATTTGCGTCAGCCAAAGCAAGAAAGATACATTTGTGTGCTTTTTTTTACCCAATTTTTAAGTAGTTTTTTGGAGAATTAAATATAAATAATCTATCGTCGAAGAGGGGCGCAAGGTCGGTCTTTGACGTAGGCCCATTTACCCTAGGTACGTCTCTGTTCGGAATAACATATAAAATTCTGATTTATGACAAGGCTTATTGATTGACTAACCCATTTGCCCTTTATATATAAAATTACTCTTTGTTCTTTCATTAGTTTTTTGTTTGCTTAAAAGTTTAAAATAATTTATCAATTTATAATCATAAAAAAAATAAATAAATTAATTAAAATTTAACATTAATGAAGTCATTTTAAATGCTATCAAAATCTTATACACGAAGGTTTTGCTTACATAAAGAGGTGCAAAATGTAAATTATCCATATTTTTGCTTAAATTTGCAACTCAAATGCAAGAGTAAATTATGCTAATAAACATAATACGAGTATTTCGTGAATGATTTTTATTATCGAGGTCGAATTAGTCTAAACTTCCTGCTAATTCAGGAAATTTTTTCAACACATTCAGCCTTTTACACATTTTACTAGCAAATATGGATTAGTCCAGTGCGTATTGCGTAATTTTATTTTTTTTCCTAATAACCGGAAAATTGTCGGACACTTTTTGACCACATTCAGCATACAGCATGAGTGAAATAATTAATTAATATTTATTACCTCCATTTATGTATTATTCTAGTTACAAAATGGTAATAAATAATTAAAATTCAATTTTTGTCACGTCTTATGTAATTCCTCAACACCATTCAGAGTAAATTGGGTAAAAAAAATGTAACAGCTTTTACTACTACTGAGATGAATAAATTGTAGTAAGCCTTAAAATATCTATTTTACTCTATGGTGGTGGTTCTTAAACATTTTTATTAATTCCCACTTTTAATTCAAAAAAAAAATTTGCGATTTCTTCTTGATAAAAGTTTTGGATCACTAAAATGTTTCTATAATCTCTTAATGACCCAATGGTTTCAAGTCTTATAAAGGAATAATCCTTACCTGCACCTCTAGTGGTGTGGATCGAGTAACCCTTATATCCCGCACCTTGTCCCAAGCTAGGAGAAAGGTGGAAGGTTTGGAGGTTAGGCTAGCCACCTGCCGAAAGTAAAACCAGCGAATGGGCATAGAACTAGAAGACAAGCCTTGTAATAGGATGGATATTTGATGACGATATACCCAAAGAACAGGAAAAGTTAACGAAAATTATTTGTAACGGAATTGCTATTGCTATAGAAGGCAACCAGTCGGACTAGTCTGCCTATTCTAAACCACGATAGGTGTCGTTGGGTGTACGAAATTTTGCTAATAGTTTTTTGCGTATCAAATTCGGTTCTTTAAATTCTTTCGCGAACGTGACAAATATCTTTTTTTCGGTCATTATTTATGCGTGCCTTAAGTACAAATGATTTTCGTGCTAGCAAATTACTTTGGATGCAAAATCGTGCACCAAAGCGTGACTGGTTTTTTTAAATATAGATGGTTTTTGATTTTATTAATTGCTTGTATTAAGATTAACAATTATTGTTACAGTTGTAAGATTTAGATTGTTTTATTTGTTTTCAAAATATAGCACCACGTGCAAATCAACTATTATAACAAGCAGTAAACAAAACTGGTACATAACTGAAACTAAGAATTAATCTAAATAAATAAAACCTAAAACTAAATTTTTCGGAGTTTGATTTTTCTGAGCAGGACACAAATTGAACCCGGAACAATTGATTCTCTTTCATGCGAGTCTTGTCTTATTTAAAAATTATTATAATGTCAATATAATGAATGCAATAAAATAATGTAACCGTAAAAAATGAACCTATATATTTATTTGTTACGTCTTTATCCAATTACTAAATTGGTAGTAACTCGATTAAATCTTTATTCAGAAAAAAAGAATCCCCGGGGCAAAACGTGCACGAGAATAGGTATCCAATTCATTTCGATTGCAAGCAATAAAACAAATGAAAGTTTTCGACATGTTGTTTCCTGCAGATTCACGCCATTTTACTAAACGGCTGCACAAATAATTTCGAAGCGAAACAAAACTTATGTAACGGTCCGACCAAAATGTAAGTAATGTATCGCGAGCGGAATAGTTCATCGGTTCGTGGCGTCGTTTTCGGCCGCCACGCTTATACAAATTCCCTCAGGGTCCACGCGCGACGGAAATTTCTCTTTTTGCATGGATCACGAATTCAATCCAAATCGATTTGTAACAGAAAAAATATCAATTGCCTAATCTCCACCGGATCGTCAAATCTCAATTTAAATAGATTCACGGATACTTTCGATTGCTGATTTTATTTTATTTTTTTTCAATATATTTTTGGCACAAATTTTGCTTGCATTAATAAATTATATAGGTTTTAGCCATTATAATCTGTGATATCTTATTGAAATATGGTTATGTATATGTCAAAAGTGACAGATGTCACTAGTGAAATAATTGCTTACATCCATTTCAACAAAATGAAGTTGTAGAGATGTACTGTTAGGTGATAATTAATAAAAAATTAAGTTTTGTACTAACAACTCCTTCAACAATCAACGAAATCAACGAAGGCACAAGTCTCCTGGCCGAACTATTAATATTTTTTGCAAATATTTCAAAGACCATAACGTTTATAAAAAAAACATAGGAGTTTAAAACCGTTTATAATTAAATTTGCAACAAATTTCGTTATTATCATTTTTTCAAAATTTAACATTTTAAGAATTCATCCTTGTTCGTTGCTAAGCAACATTTATTGAATTTATTCCCATTCCCAAATATCAGAGACTGTCATTATATTGAGCTGTCAATTAATGAAATAGGTTAAGTACCATTCAATGGTAACGGATGTCACTAGCGGAATTATAATGCAATACAAGTATACCAGGTGACCAATATGGCGGCTGTTGGCAATCAAGTCTTCTGTCAAAACTACGCATTAAATCTATTTATGTAGGTGTAAGATACTTGAACAATTCATAAATTGTAGATGAAATTCGGTTTTTAAACAAATAAAAAAGTTAGATTATCCATACAAACGCAATGTCATCAATTTTTTTGTGACCTCCTGTCAAACTTTTTAAAGATGGAGCCTGTTGATATTCCCATTTGACAGAAATGCCTTATTGCCAACATTTTAATAAAATGAAGTTGCACAGACATACTGCCAACCTAATTATGATGCTGATAATGTTTATATTAACGGATATGTTTTAAATTCGTAAATGAAAGTCGTGTGGTGACCACACCTCCATATTTTATGATTACAATACTTTACGAACAATTCGGAGATGTGAAGCATTTCGTCAAATACATCATTTGCTCATAAGTGGACGTCCAAGAACAGCGGCATGAAAACGCTGCTATGAACATTTTAACAGTTAAAGAAAATTCACACGTTTCCCAGAAGATTTGGACAACGTTACGATATCTCGTTAAAATTTGTTTTAATTTTTTTAATAGGTCAAACTTTTTTATATGCACATGGTTGACTAGATTACAAACCACAGTTTTAAAAACCTTAACCGAAATAATCAGCGCAAACCAAAATTTGTTACCTCGATTTAAATTTCGGTTGTTTTTTTTTTAATTTTCCTGGACGAATAGGTTTATCAAGGTGAATTACTTAATGCTGAAAATTTAAAATGAACCACAGGTTACTTAAATTCTCGACATAATTTTACATAAAAAATGAACACGACTTTTATTTATAAATCAAACGTCTAACACATATCCGACACTTTTAATAAAAACATAACTATATTTCATTAATTAGCAGCCAATTAGGTTGGCAATATGTCTCTGCAACTTCATTTTTGTTGTGAAATTTATGTTGGCAATAACTCCGATAGTGACATCCGTCACTTTTGACTGATATATAACCTATATTATTAAGTGACAGCTCAATATAATGACAGTATGGCAGACAGCTATTTATTGGGAATAACTTTAATAAAATGTTGCTTAGCAACAAACAAGAATAAGTTCTTAAAATGTTAAATTTTGAAAAATTGATAAGAACAAAATTAATTGCAAATATAATTCCAACCACTTTTGTACTTTTTTTCCATAAACTCGATAGTTTTTGAAATATTTAAACCACATTGAGCAAAAAAATTGTATTCATTCTGGGATAATTTTAATTTTTTTACCCCGAACGAAGATGATTTACACGTCTCAAAAGCAATTTATTTTCTTTATATAATTTTTTTTTATCGTCTAAAAGTCTTGCTGAAATTTTTACAATAAGTGCGAAAGAGTGAGTCTTATGGGAAACGACATGTGCAAGACACACATATTTTTTATTTCCAGAGAAATTTAAACGTAACGCGAATTTTATCATCTTATATTTTTTAACGAACGAAATATGGGTGCTAGAAAAAAAAAAGAGTACATATGAAGAAAGAAAATTAAAAGGCGCATATTATGATTAAAGAAAAATCAAAATTTAGCGAAAACTTCGTTCGCAATAAGGAAATAAAGAGAAAATTATTGTAAAAATTTCGTTTGTAGGGGTAAAAATAAATTTTTTGGGCCTAAAAACAAAGGCGTATTTGGGGCTGTGGAACATTTTTCTATAAAATGAACTTCCGTTTGTTGAATTTTAGCAGAATTACCTAAAATATGGCAAGGCCGTAGCGTGCAACCCCTTTTCTATATTTTCTAAAAAACGCATAAAAATTGGAGAATTTAAAAAAATCCTAACCGACAAACGAAAACAAAATTCAAAAATATGCTCCGTCAGCTTTATGCGCACATTCCTTTTTCAATATATAATCCAAAAGTTGCACCCAGTACCTCAAAAACTATAAAAGTTATTTAAACTTCCCCGGACCCCTGAGAACGAAGTTCAAAAAAGAAAATTATTTTTTTCGACCCCTAAAAATTAAAACAAACAAACAAAATACATGTTATCAGGGTTTCTCGTCGAGTCCGATCGAATGCCGTTTACCGCATTCCACTATGTGGCGCCGTTTTCGAGATATAGCGTCGCGACGCCAAATTTTAAAAGAGTCTAGACGCCGTACCGTTTACCTTAAAGGAATTTTGTACAGACACCTATGGGACTATCGAGCCATGGACTCAGAAAAATTATAGCACCACCAGTTTTTCTATGATAAGTGCCACAATGGTTGACCTTGTTTGTTTGTTTTTTTTTAATTGGATATTTTTAATAAATTTTGACCGAAAAACGTCGAGTTATAAGACTTTTTTTTATAGATCCTTAGACGATATCTAATTTTTGTTAAGAAAATTTTTTGATCAGACTTGGCGTTTCGAAAATATCGTCTTTAGTATAAAATAACTAGTAAACTTTTAACCAATTACCAAATGGTTAATTCAAAAAAAAATTTTTTTTTAAGTTGGCAAGACATGATTTTTTTCGAAAACTGTTGGTAGCCCTATTTTATATATACACAAAAAAGTTTGGTACCTCTAGAATGTTGATAAATCCTAAGACAATAAAATGTTTAAAATAAATAAG
>JARJDX010058431.1:0-11131 GCA_030264735.1 Gymnusa sp. GC000175 | reverse complement strand
ATTATTTATAGATTTTTAGACAATCTTTAATTAGTACATGTAAATTTTTTCGATCCGACTTACTGTTGTAGAGATATCGTCAACAGTTCATATAATTTTTTTTCAACTTCAGAGCGTCGCGACGCCAAACCAAGCGTCGTAAAATATTTTTGAAAAAAGCTCTAGATAGCTCCAAGAAAGTACTTTAATTCCTTGAAAGGAAATTTTTCGAAATAAATTTCTGCGGTTGCGAAAAAAGCCGAAAACCCGATTTTTGCATTTTCACCTTTTTTGGTCCATTTGACCCCCTAAAATATAAATATAAATTTTTAAAAAGGGGCGGTAATTTGTTTTTTTGTCCGGGGCGCCGTAAAAGCTAGAGCGGGCCCTGAGTATTGTAATCGTCCTAAGAAAAAGTTGTGATTTTAGTGGCAATCTACCTTTTAGGGTCCCCTGAACAAGAATTGACCAAAATTTAAAAATGTCTGTGTGTGGCGCGTTTTTGTGGGAGGTTTCTTAAAAACTATTAGATATAACCACAAAAACTCATATTTAAGCTTGCTGGCCAGGTGAGATGATACGCGTTACCTTCCTGAGATAACACACGTCGCTTTTACAAATACTTGTACTAAAATTTCACTTCAATCACAACATGCAACAACTGTCAGCCCCAACGAATTCTGCTTGTATGCCTAACCATTTAAGTTTTAAGAGATCAAAAACACGTCCGTACATCATAAGCATTTAAGCAGAAGTGAAGTATAAACAATGAGAATTTAGCTAAATGGTTTTGGTGAAATTTTCAAGCTTTGTTATTGCTTGCGATTACAGCACCACCTATAATGATTATAAAAAAGTATTTTTATTAAAATTTATGTTTTTTTTTATCTCCCTTGGGGGATCACCTCGCTATAATTCCAGGATAAACAAATCTTGCAATATTTTTTTTACTACGATTACAGCGCCACCTACAATTATTACTAAAAAATATTTGAAGTACAGGTTATGTGTTTTTATCCGTAGAATCTGAATTTTCAATAAAAAAATGTAACTTCAAACTTGTTTTCCTTCCCCAGGGAGTGTTGAGTGTTGATTTGGGACATTTTTTGATTCGATGGATATTTCCCAAGATATTCGTGATGGTAAATTTAAGTAAGATACCCAATATATCTCACGCGTATTACCGTAAACAGGTTGTCCGTTTTTCGAGCTCCACCATTGGGATCTCGAGAACCGTAAAAGATACGAGGTCGGTTAAGTTAGGGCAAAGTTGCCACATCAGGAGACCAATTTAATGATGTGTTTGTTTTTCCGAAAATATGCATGGGTAACTAGATAAAGCAAAAATTAAAATTTTTGCCGATTTTGTTTTTGGCTTATAACTTTCTTAAATGAAAAAATACAAAATTTTAGTTAGCACCTTATTGAGGCAGTTTTTTTGCGAAGAATCACCAGGGGTTTTCAAAATTTTTCTAACTTGTACTGTTTTCGAGTTATTGTGCTTTGTGGTTCTGCTTATGTAAATATTACGTGAAAATGCAATTTTCAAATGAAAAAAGCGAGATATGCTTCAAATTTATTATGCTTCATAGCTAAATGTACAAATTACTTCTGAAACATATCTTCAGCATTATTCAGAAAGGCGACAACCAAACCCTACGTACTTTTTATCACTGTTTAGAAATTTAGGCGAGTTTGGTTTATTTGTAAAGACTAGAAGAAGATACGGTGATAGACTGTATGAAAATGAAAAGGAAGTTTTATTACGAGTTAAATAAACATAATTTTCATAATAACAACAAACATTTTATATTAAATTATTCATTAGGTTGTAAATAATCCTTCGGCTTCTACAAAAGAAATTGCATCGGAAGTGGACTCACCACATCAGCTGGAATGGAAGATTGTTAGAAATACTATCCATTCTTCTACTTACTTCCCCCCAGGCCGAAAAAAGTATGGTTTTTATAATTTTTTTACCTAAAATAATTTATATGAAAATAAACATGAATGTATTAAAAATTAAACATGCCGGGTCGTTTCGTGGTTTAATTTGGGTCGTCGGGTTTAGCACTATATTGACTATATACAGAGTTTCCCAACTCTAACATAAGTACAGTTACCGAACGCACTAAATTTTAAATTCCTTCGTCTCGGAAATCAGGGAATCCCAGTCATTGGGCCCCCTCCAAGCTTAAAACCTGGGTGCGCCACTGGTGGACGGGTTGCTTTTTGCAGAACCAGTTACAAGAAATTCCAAATTTCTTGAATGATGTATATAGACCAATAAATGTAAATTTACAAATTCAGAAATGTTTATTCGTCACAACGAACATATTTGGGCTAAACAAAATCCCCGCCAAAACCAAGAAAGGCGACCACAAGTGCACGTTTGGGTTGGTTTATTTGGCGACGCAATTATTGGCCCATACATTTATGAAGAAAATTTGACTACCGAAACATATTTGAATTTTCTGAAAAAAATTCTCAGTAATAACAATAATATTTGTCTTAATCGTTTAATTAAATTATGTGGGGTTTCAACAGGATGGCACGCCGCCCCATTATGCTAGCAGGGTAAGAGAGTGTTTGTCAGAAATGTTTCCAAACAGTTATTTCAAATAATGGTAATGTACGCTGGCCAGCACGGTCACTAGACTTGTCTCCCTTAGATAATTTTTTAGTGGGAAAAATAAAAAATGATATTTACAAAACCATACCAGGCGATATAAATGAGCTGCGCGAAAACATTTTAAACTTTTTAAGACATAAAATTAGTAGCAGGGTTATTAGAAGAGCCATTTATAATTTAAGAAAAGAATAGAGCTTTGTTTGTCGGTTGAAGGTGAAACATTTGAGCATTTATTTAACTGTACTGTCAAAATAATGTTTTAAAACAAAGGATTTTTGATTTTGTTTCCAAAGCATACCCAACCGAAATGAATAAAATCAATAATTTAGTAATTTCTTAATCAATTTTCATTTTAATATGCATGTGTTTTATATCGTTGGAAAGAGAAAAAAATCGCCATTTACCAGTATTACACACAACTATGAGTCTCATTTGAAAATTAAAAGTTAATACCAATAACTCGACAACTGTGCAAGTTAGTAAAATTTTAAGAACCACTGGTGATTCTCCGCAAAAAGTGCCTAGATAAGGTGCAAACTACAATTGTGTATTTGTTCATTTAAAAAAGTTATAAGCCAAATACAAAATCGGCATATATTTAAATTTTCGCTTTATCTAGTTACCTATGCATATTTTCGGAAAAACAAATACATCATTAAATTAGTCTCCTGATGTGGCAACTTTGCCCTAATTTAACCGACTTCCAATTCCAAGATTCCAATTATTAAGCTTGAGAAACGGACACCCTGTATAGAGCCATACCTTTAAATTCCCAGTGATACGTAAATTTTTAAGCACATTATGTTTTTGTTTTATTTGCAATTATGCGTAAAACATAAGTAATCAAACAACGCAAAAAAATAAATTTGAGTTAAGTCGATTAATAAAAATTGATTTAAAAATGTAACACCCGGTATGTATTACAATTACAAATTAGTTCTTGCTATTTTTAAAAATATTCTTTTTTGAACCCGAAGGGTTTAGGTGATTACATCAAAGCATTATGATTATGCTTTATATTTAGAAAGAGGCTTTTTAACCTTTTAAGTGCATACTTTAAATGTTATGATTTTTTTTGGTATAAATAAACAAGTAACGCTCATGACGCATAGCATTACACGTTCCAATGATAATGAGGTGCATTTACATTTTAAATAGATCCACTTAACAATAATTGTGGGTTGTTTAAGATTTGTTTGAGTTCAACAGTTCGGAAATTGATTGTTTTTTTTTGGGGGAGAATAAAACACGTCATATTTTCTAATTTTTTTATTTTATTATTTTTTTGTAATATATATTTTATTATTTATGATATTCATAAATTAAAAGGAATAGAAAAAGGGTGTGGCGTCTGTTGAAGGATTGAAGGAATATATGGAAATATGAAATTAAAGCTTCCTTCTTTCTTTGGTTTCTTGCATACTTATTTGGAAACAAATTAACTTCATATAACAAAAATATCGTACACATAAAAAATACAACAATAATTACATGAATATGTCGCTACGCGCTGCTTTAACACCTACAAACAATTCATTTTTTTTTTTGTTCACAACGTGTTTATTTTTTATTGTCTACACTTTTAATATAAATAAGTTTAATATATTTTCATAATAAAAACCAAAACGTAAATTAAACAGCTCTTTTCAAGTGGAAAATACTCAATTTACAAGCGATATGTATTTTTTTTTTTTCAACTTTCAACGCCGGATTTAAATTTCGCACTTTTCAGCGCTTTCCGGATGTGACGCACGTCGCCAAATTTTAATCGCCGAAATATTTTTATAGATTTTTTCTGTCTTAAAAAAATCTCTACAACCTACAATTAGTCGTATATTAAATCTTGCCTAAAATTTTAATATCTACTTTTTTGTCTTATCATTTTTTTTTCATGACTAAATATTTTTTTGTTGTTTATATGTACACTTAAATATTAAATTGTACTAACAATATACAATCGTTTGCTCAACAAAAATAGTTTTTAAAATTGAAAAATGTTGCAGTTATAAAAAAAGGCCTCAGCGTTACCACTTATTTAGGCCTTATAACAAAAACAAAAAATTAAATATAATTGGGGCATATAATGAAACAACAAATTTAAAACAATCACAAAATTTAACAACTAAAGCAAACATTAAAATGACACAATAAAATATTATGAGCCCCTAATAACTGTAATACCAAAAAAGTAACTATTAATACCAACATGGAAATAATAAACATCACATCGAAACATAATTAGAATGGCTAAGTTATACAAGACTAATATCAATTATTATTATTATTATTATTATATACATATTAGTTATATACACGTGAGGAACATTTCTTTAAACTTAATAAGCGTGGAATGTTGTCGATTGGATTTTGGGACGTCACAAAGTGTGCGGTATGTGTGTCGGACGAAATGAGACCGCGCGCAATTGACCTGGTGCTCTCCTCCGTGTCTCTCTCCGTGCACTACCGGCCAATTGAAACTGTAATTCCCATTAAAAAAAATAAAACAACACAGCCACCGGCAGGCTAGTTCATTCACCGAACGATAAATAGAAATTGCGAGCACGCGGCCTCGATATTTTACTGTTATCGTTATAGTATTACAAAAATTGCAAGGAAAATTGTTAAGTAGTAAGCTAATTTATTCTTTTTCATTAGGAGCCAATTACGTTCAAATTTTTTTTGCATTCCTTGATGGACTACAAAAATGTTAATTTGAGCTTAATACGTCGTTTTTGCAGGAATATTGATTGATATTTTCCTGAATAGACATTTTTTTCTCTATCGACTCGCTGCAATTGATGGATCGAGTGCGCCGTGCACAATTACGAATTGGATCCTGCCAGAGTGAACTTGTGACCTCGGCATTATTCGATTCCCGTCCGTGACGGGCTCGTTTGTTTTACTATCGATTTTTCCTGGTGCGCTCTTCTTCACATCCGTACACACTCGCGCACACATACATATATAAACATATACATGAAAATACGTGAGATGCCTGTGCAACAAGTAGACACATATTTTACCGAACAGCAAAAATTTTGAACTTTGTCGTTTTACTCATTCAATGTTATCATTTGAATTTTGAATAATTAAGTTTTAATCTGAATTACCACAAATTATTTAATCACATTTTAGGTCATAATTGTTACTTAAATATTTAGCACCTTTGATCAGTCCTTAATCCATTTCTTGACATCTCCCTTTGGAGGATATTTTTAATTTTTTTTTATCTTACTTAGACAAGAAGTCGAAATCGAACCCTGTAAACATGTCCATGTTCTTGTGGTTGTGTTGAAGGGGTGTTTGATGCTGCCTCCAGGTGTTTGGAGGTAGCGGCCTATGTTATTCGCCCGTGGCCGTGACTGTCGTCCAATTCCAAGGACTGGTATAGGTTTTTTGGCTGCAAATATATTGATAAAATAAGCATGGTAAAAATTCAAATTTCATTTTGACTTACTTGCCAAACAATGGGTGCCAAAGATGCTTTTGCGCATCTTGCATTTCTTCAATACTGGCGGTTGTACTTCCCACTTCAGCTACGTCGTCGTGTTTTAATAACCTGGACGCATTATTTGGGTCCACCAAATGTTGTTTTACTTTCAACTTACTCGCTGGAGCCGTTGTCGAACCAGAGAGATCCATGGGACCTGGTGCAGTTCTTGTTGGCGCTCGTTTTTCTTGTTGTGAAATATTTGCAAATGGCTTACACGCCACTTTAGGTTTTTGCGCAAAAAGCTCTTGCTGTTTATAAGCTTCCTGCTGCTTCAACATATCTTGCTGCTTTTGCCGTTGTTGCAAAATAAGTTTCTCGTTTTCGTAATTTTTTTGTTGTTGGTATGATTTTTGGAAGTTATCGTAATTTTTGTGCATTTGTTTATTGGGAGTTTTATTACTTGGGAATTTTTGCGCAATTTGTTGTTGTGGATTATACTGAGGAATTTGTAAATTGGGTCTGGAAATCGGAATTTGATTAAGGTAAGGATTTTGCATCGGATTTTTGGGAAACATGGCTTTGGGATTTGTAAATAGGTCAAAATTTGTTTTTGATCTTGCCATATTTGCTTGAATCATTGCTTCTTGCCACATGGAAAGTTCAAGCGGATTGTAATTCATTGCAGGTTGCATAGGGAACGCGGGCGGTGGAAATGGTACTCTTCCCATCATGTGTGACATATCCGGTGGAGCTCCAGGATATCCTGGCAACATAGTAGATAGGAGCTTAAGAAATTCTTGATTATTACTAAAATTCATAGCAGCACTTTCTAATTGATTTAAGTATGGCAGCCACATCATCTGAGTAAACGCTGCGTTAGTAGCAGCATCTATATCACTTGAAAGCTCTGACATTTTAGATTTTTTACTCCTAGGAGGCTCCTCCCTATTTTGTTTAACTTTCGGCGTTTCTGCAATGACGGGGGATTTCTTTTTCTCCGATTCCTCTTTTTCAACAAGCGGTAAAGAATGAGTTTGTTTTTGCACTATAGTTTCTAACTGTGCCAATGTTATGACCAAAATATCCGGATCCTGTAGGAGATGAGGATATGCTAAAGCTTCGGGAAGCCTCAGTTCGGGCCTCTCTGTTAAAAGTTTTGGTATTTCGAGTGCTGGAGATGATAATATCTGACTTAGGCGATCTTTTGGTATTAGCATTGGATCGGGAACATTTAAACTAGCATTTGAAAAAACTTGCTTGAGTTGTGCTATTGGATCAATCTCAATTTCATGGGTCAACAGCTCCAGAAGACGAGGTGTTTCGGTTTTGGCTTCTGAACTTTTTGCTTTTGTTTCGGTATCTAATAAGGTTTTGAGGGTTATATCCTCAAATTTAATTTTCTTTGGAGGAGGTTCCGAAGGGCTTTGTACTTCCTGGGAGCAAGTAACTTTCGGACTATCCGACTCTCTTGCTTTTCCCAAGTCAAGTGGCTCCTTTTCAGGAATGTTACTTTCTTTGTGGGGTGAAAGTAACGATTCTAAAAATAAATTACTTTTTTTGTTGGCACTGTTAGTATAAATATCGGGGGAAGGTGGCACAGCAGGGATTCCACTAGGTTGGGGAGATTGTATTGTTTCTGAATTTTGAGACGAGGGTCTTTTGGGTGGCGATGTACACTTTGGTACACTTAAATCTGTTGGCATAAGGTCATCTTCATACACATATTTTTCTTTTGAGGTTGTAAGATCCGTAGGAGATTCTTCTGGTTTATTTTCTACAACAATCTTCTTTTTAGATTCTGGTGGTTTAATTTCCATTTTTTGAAATTCACTCTCGTGAGACTGCTTGATAAGGTCGCTTATTTCGTGATGCAAAATATCTGGACTACGAAGAGATTGCTCTAACCGGCTGAGGATGTCATCCATGGCTATTGTATTATC
Organism: Gymnusa sp. GC000175; assembly: GCA_030264735.1. Classification (NCBI taxonomy): domain Eukaryota; kingdom Metazoa; phylum Arthropoda; class Insecta; order Coleoptera; family Staphylinidae; genus Gymnusa; species Gymnusa sp. GC000175. The sequence continues at coordinate 3,147 of JARJDX010058431.1, read as the reverse complement.
GTCTTCCTCGTTGTAATCACACTCACAATCATCTTGTTTGGATTTGCTGTCATCAGGGGTCGTTGCGCACGATTCAATAAACATATCTAACTGTTCCATATTGTTGATTTGGTTTTCGTCTTCGTCTTTGTTTTCCCATCGTTCTGCTTCAATCTGCTGATTAAATTCTAATTCTGCGACAGCTAAGAGGTTATCTAAAGGTGTGACGGTACTGTGAGTGTCCTCTTCCGGTAAATTTTCTTCCTGCGCACTGCACTCCGCACTGTTTTCATTTGACGCGTCTTCAAGCGGAGATAGAGGTGGTGAAGTTGCTTCCTTCCCGGTGGGGTCATGGAACTCTTCGTCGTCTACTTGGACGGCTGTTGTTTTCCTTTTTACTTTGCTATTGCTGCGTTTTTTAACTTTGCGCGATTTTTCTTCATCCGACTTCTGAAGGGCGGGGGCGAGGGTTTCGGTGCGGGGGATGGCCCGCCATCCTTGCGCCGTTTTCGTAAGCAGAATCCGATTCCGCTTGTCGTAGTCTTCGCATTTGACTTCCACGATGTGGGTGTCTCTCTGCCGGACCCACACAAATATAGGATTGACGCGTGGATTAGTCTGTGAAGATGGTGCTGTCGAGCACGGTTTCGAAGAGCCGGATCGTTTACGACGTTCGCGATCGCGATCACGTCTCCTGTCTGATTTACGATGACGCTCGGTCCGAGTTTTCCGGGACGCTGGCTGAGGGGCGGCGCCGTCCCTACCACGTGACCGCGGGGTATCGATCGTCTCGACGGCGGCGGCTGGTTGCGTTGTCCGCCGCGAGCGCTGCTCTCCCATAACCTCAACCTCTCCGGAGCACTGGGTCGAACTACAGGGGGCGCACTCCCGCACAATTTTGCAATTATTATTATTATTTATAGAGCTGCCCTTCCGCAGCGCCGAAATGGGTATAAGATCGGGTACGGGGGGCAGCGCCGCACTCATCTCTACACTCCACCACGTACGCTGCACATTCCCACACACTAGCCGCCGCGGGCATTTTTCCCCGGGCGGCACCACATATTGTATCCTGTACTAACAACGCGACATAACAAAAATATCACTTCTTAACTCGCGTAAGCAACACAACATTCAGTAATGCTACACTCGAACTGACAATCTTCTACAATCCGCGGCTGCGTTTGACGTAAACTCGCGATATCGTACGAATGCGCACAAAAATTCGTCGAGGCGGTACCGACGCTCCAAGAGACGCCTTCTTCACGCCCATCGGCGTCGCGTTTCCGTGCAGTACAGCCACCTGGTTGCAGCGAACGGAACGAAGCCTTTCTCGCGGTCTTTTTGTCCACGACGGCAGCCTTGACACCGGGGTTAATTGACCATTACGTAGTTTACGTGTAGGTAACCTGTACTAGCCCATTAATCCACTCTCTGTGACTCTATGCTCTAACATCGTTAAACTGACGATCGCATCACGTAAAACAAGTATATGTATGTAGTAACTCTATATTACTGCATATAATATATAACGTTAAATGACCATATTGTTTTCGCACACGCTTGAAGGAATGTTATGCTAGCAAGGGTGTTTATAAATCCCCAAACCACAACCGATCGACTGTGGACGCGATAATTGACATATTGACTGTCCCTCTTTTGTTATGCCCCGTTTATTCATGCGCGTGTGTCGCTTTGATTTGGCACTCACCCCGCTTTATATTAGCGGACTAATTAATTGCCAGCGTTCAATCTGTCAGTCGAACGAAAAATAATGCAAATCCATGACAATTAGAGGATCTGCTATTATTATTACATATTACTAAAATACTTTTGTTAACCACTAAAATGCAATAGTTGTCATAGCTACGGTACTAATTTGAAATTGGTTCTGTGGAATGGAAATTATATTTTCCGAGCTGCGTCTATTTCAAAAATAATGAACACAAATGATTCGTTCCAAAAGAAACATATTTTTATATAAAATTTGAGGAAAAGCTCTAATATATCAATATTTTTAAACTAATTTTTAATAAACAATTTAACACAATTTTTTTATGTGGATGTATGTTAAAAATGTACTCGATCGATATTTTCCAATTATTATTGTTAAAGTATAGGTATACTTATTTCATAGCATTATACATATAAGGAAAATATATCATCAATTTTCTTTTATGAACACTAATGTCAATGTAAAATTTAACAAATGTAAATATTTTTAAACTCATATATTGATTAATTGTTTTACATCATAGTTACTAATGGGAGTAACAAAATATAGGCGTTGAGAAGCACTTAACTTTGTCTACGTGTGTAGATTAAAGGAATTAGCTAAAAATAAATGAAAAATGATAAATATTCTTATTCTTTTTTATCAAGTTAAAAAATAAACAATTTGATGTGCCCAACACCTGATTTTTTTCATGTATTGGGAATTATTTGATTGTATTATTTATAATTGAAAAAAAAATTCTACAAACACTATAAAAAATTAAATTTTTAACACGGCATACTTCAAGTAAAAATGGAATATTATAAAAAAGCGTGTTAGAAATTACCCACTATTAAAACTAATGTTAAAAGTAACCACTTTTAACACTAGTGTTAAAGTAACGACTTTTAACACTAATGTCAAAATAACCTTTTGGGAACATAATAGATTAAAAACATACATACATACAATTTCAATATCTTCAATTCCCACCATACTAATTAATTCGCTTTCTTCTACGCTAAAGTAAAGTGTCAATTTCTTTCGGTAGCTCTTTATTATAATATTTTCTTATTAGGCATGCGTTTAACAAAACGTCAACATGATTTACTTATTCCATAATTTCCAGAGATTGACCAATTTTTGTTTAAACTTCATTATAAGAACTTTATTATGCTTTTAATGGTGTTTGTGGAAAAAACTTTGTATGATATATGTGTGGTAAAATAATTTTATTTTGTTCTTGGGGTTGCTAAACTCGTTAATTAATTAAAAACACTAAATATAAAACATAATTAAATATTTAAGTAACTTTTTGAAAATATTTTATTTCAATTTTACTTTCATTTACAAAGTAAATTAAAGTATTGTAATCGCAACAAATTTCAAAATCGAGATTTTTGCGGAAATATCCGTTTTTGACCTCCCTCATTCAGAAAATGTTGATTTCGAAG
>JARJDX010058415.1:0-10315 GCA_030264735.1 Gymnusa sp. GC000175 | reverse complement strand
TGTTGCAAATGCGCTTCCCAATTGATCATTAAACATCAATAAATTGCAAGGTTTAGTTTAATTTTATGTTAATAAATATTAACTACTTGTTACAGGGGTAATTCAAAATATCATTATTATGGCATCAGAGTCAAACCTGGCTCATCATTAACAACAATAGAAGAAACCTCAACAAGATCAATGCCATCATCTAATATGCAAGGCAAAGTGTCAGTCAATAGAAGTTTTAAACGAAATAGTGATTCAATTGATCAAAATATGTCTGTCAATGTTATTTCACAACACTTATCTTACCTTGGTGATGGAAGCAATGCAATACCTAATTTCCCAGATATAAATTTTACAACAACTTTACCAGACGAGTGTGGATATGATGATGTTGATACACTCAAGTAACATTCGTTATTTATTTTTTAATAAACAAATTAATCAATAAAATTTGTAGATCTATATACCGGGAACATTTGGAAGCTTTTCTGGATGCTATATTAAGTTTGGAATTTGGTACAGTTGAATCATTATGGAGAGAGTTTTGGAGATCTCAAGATAACAATAATGGAGATGAATGTGAAGAAGAAAAATATTTATCAAAGTAAAATAATTAAAATACTTTAATGGGCCTTAATTATTTAATATATTTTAGGTCAAAATTGTTTGCGTTATGTAGTTTAGAACCTATGCAAGCATTTGTCAGGGATGTTGATTTAACCTTCTATCAAAACCTGATTCAAGTCCTGGTGCCTGATGTGCTTAAACCAATTCCTGCCACTCTAACTCAATCTATCAGAAATTTTGCAAAAAGTAAGTTTACCTTTAGTAAAATATCTTAAATAAATTTAAATTATTTTAAAGGTTTGGACAGTTGGTTAACAGCTGCAATGACTGGAGCTCCAGCAGGAATGTTAGCGGTAAAACTTTCAGCAGTTTCAGCTTTTAGTTCAAGCTTAAGGCGATATACATCTCTAAATCATTTAGCACAAGCAGCAAGAGCTGTTTTGCATAATAGTACTCAAATAGCACAAATGTTGGCTGATTTAAACCGAGTAGATTTTCATAGCGTTCGTGAACAAGCATCTTGGGTGTGTCAATGTGATCATGACATTGTTGCTAGGTTTGAAGCTGATTTTAAGTTAACATTACAACAACAAAATTCACTAGAACAATGGGCTTCTTGGCTTAAAAATGTCGTTAAAAGTGCTTTAAAACCTTATGAAGGAAAACCAAACTTTTCAAAAGCTGCAAGACAATTTTTATTAAAATGGAGTTTTTACAGGTATTAATATATAATTTTAATAAATTGTTTTTGTTTATATATCTATCCCTTTTTCAATAGTTCTATGGTAATACGAGATTTGACACTTCGCTCAGCTGCAAGTTTTGGTTCCTTTCATTTAATACGCCTTCTTTATGATGAATATATGTTTTATTTAATTGAACATCAGGTTGCTGAAGCTACTGGAATTGTACCAATTGCAGTTATGATGGAGGGAATTGTAAGTCATATTTATAAATTTTAGAATAATGATTACAAAACTAAAATCAAGCAAATTTAATTACTAATCAAATTAAATTGGAAAAACCTTGAATATGCATTATTGCAGGGGTGGCCAACTTTTGTGAACATAAAATCTACTTTTTATCCTAATAATGTGTCGCAATCGTAGGCGCAGATTAAATGGTGGGGGTGAAACACATTAAGTCTTGATTAATTTGTTTTACGTAACCCGACGGCTGTTGTCTTGTCGGCCAATATTCACGCGATCGACATGTTGGCCACCCTTGCATTATTGGACAAAATTATCCATTTAAGAAAATGTTGTGGGGGAGGGGGATCATGAAAATCAAATAAGTTAAAAACAAAAGTTTTAAAGGGTTTTCCATTAAAGCAATAGAGTTTTAAATTAAAATAAAACAAAATGTTTTGAGATATTTTGGAAATCTTTATTTTTTACGAAAAATGTACTGGAAAGTGCGCAGATCAAGTAACTGCTGGGTTATAGAATTCATGGTCGTAGTTATTTACCAATTAGCGCAATTGGCAAAGAAATTAACTGTCATCGTCTGTGGCTTTACAAAATCCAAAGTGGAAACACTAGACACATTTATTAAAAATTGACACCTTGGCCAATAACATGTATTGATATATTGAGAACTAATATTACCGATGGTAGCAGCACTTTCGCTCAAACAGCTGATCTTGAAAGAGTACTAGTCAACTTGTCAACTTGGCAAGCATAGGGTATTACCCAAGACTTTCAAGAATAATAATATTAAAGAGATCCATTTGGTGTTAAACAGGTTTTTGTTTTGTTATATTTTTAATTATTTATTAATATAAACACAATACAACAAATTGTGCAATAACCACAGTCAGTGACAAATACTCTTTCGTGAAGTTCAGTTTTCACCACCAGATGGCGTTTTAGATTTTGTTAGTTCTCAATATCCGTCATTATTTCATTAAAATACTTTTTTAAGAGTTATTAAACAAAATACGTACATTCATTGTCATTTTGAACGAACGATATTCTTATTTGGATGTAAGATTAGGTAAGGTCAGACAGAAATTCCAATTTAACTTAAAATATCTAAACTATACTCGACAACAAAAGTTGGGTTAGGTGAGCGAGCCGGTTGTTAAATATTTGCAGCACGCCCCTGTATATACGTCATATGCAGCACGTAGTTGACTTAACATTTAACCTTTAGCGTATATATACGTAATATGCAAAGGTAGAACAGCTAGTCAAAAATAAATATGGTTTACCACAGCACTCATGAAACACAAATTGCATATACGCAACTGTGACAAATAAAGTGAAAGAAAGTCGTAAAAACTAACCGGAACAAAGATTTTTGACTAAAACAAACCTAATCTGCCCTTGTACATCTACATTTGTTTTCGAATTTTAAATAAAAATGCTAAATATTAAAAAAAAAGATGTTTGAAAAATATTGAAGAATATCAAAAATCTAAAAAAAATTATGTCAAATATAGAAAATTAAAGAAAAAGTCAATATCAGAATAATATGTCAAAAATTGGATTCAAAAATTTAAAAATCTGAATTGAAATTTCAAAAAACTATAGGCGATTCAAATTAATTTTTCCCGCCATATTTTATTGCTCTAAATGGGTAAGGTTATGACAGATTATAATAATAGTAACTTGTACTTGGTCTTTTTTTGTGTTTTTCTGTGGGGACTCTTTTCTGGGTGTTTTTTATGCTTGGTAAATTTGTAAATATCGTTTAAATATAGATATGTAAACACTTATGAATTAAATAAAATACCCACTACGGGAGAAGTAAATTTTTCTGCGCTAGAGGGCCTATCGCTTAGCTTGAATCGCCAATTCGGAATCGAAGTTATATCAGAAAACAAAACGCAAATATTAAAAGAGCAATAATATCAAAAGTATCGATATAAATGACTAAATTAAAAAAAGTCAAAGTCTAAAATAGCAGTTAAAATGTCAAATATTTGAAAAAAAATCTCAAAAAAGTTAAATATTTGAATGGGTTACATGGCGGCCGACAGGCCCAGCTGATTTGTATGTACATAGTTAAAAAGTGATTTTTATTCTCAATTAGATTTTAAATTATTTTTTTTGGACTTTAAACAAATAAATATGCGTAACAATCCAAATTCATTTATTGTTGTTTGTACATATATTTTTTTAGTTATGTTTGCCGCCGGGTCGCCATTATAAATTTTAAAGTGACAGCGGCAACTATCAGTTTAAGATTTAAAAAGGCGCCGCGCGGCATACAAAACTAAAAAATATCTGCATAAGCAGCAATAAATTCATTTTAATTTGTTGTTACTCATATTTATCGGTTTAAAGTCAAAAAATAAGATCTAATTGAGAATAAAAATTACTTTTTTACTGCATACAAATCAAGGTTGGTAGACCTTTGGACCTTACTCACAAAACAATGCAAATCAAAAAGCTAAGCTGTTAGGCATGTACGCCGCCAAGCAGGTCACGTGTTCGCTACATCACGTGTTCGCTACATCACGAGATCTCGACAATTCGTCAATCATAGATAATATATATTTTATAGATATGCAACTCACTTAAGAAATCCGGACAATTGTATTTTCAAAATCCCACCGCACATGGCGCTGCACTATTTTAATAATATGGCGGAAAATTTGTAATTAGTTTGGATGTTGTGCGTCAATTCTAAGAGTACTTTGCTTCCGGTTATTTTCATTTTCATATAACGCAAAGTTCAAATTTTCAAAACACAAACAAACAAAGAAGTTTTTGCATTCGCGTTTCAGAGATTAGAGGTGTTTACAATATAGATTGTCAACTCATAATAATTTTTTTTTCTCTGTTCTTAGCTTAAACCGTTGATTGAACTATTATATGGGTACACATATTAATAGTTCAATCAACGCTTAAACTACTCACGTAAGCGGCGCTGTGAAGTAGGGGTGGGGAAAATGGCGGCAATTTTAAAATAGTACAAGCGTAAATATAATGTTTATAAATATAAAGGAATATAATGAAACTTATTGCAATATAAAAGTATTTTATTCAATAAACATGAAAATATAATAAAACACAAACAAAAAAATATTATAATAAATTATTTTAAAGGATACTAATAAAGTTCTATACTAAAAATTAATAAACCTAAATAGGAAAACGTGCAAATCCAATTTTCTTTAAACGTTGCTTATTGACTAAAGCTTGGTTCACGCACCGGCAATTTGCGATATGCGGAAAGCGATTTTTGTTCTAATTGGTTGAATTTAAACGCAGTTTAGGCGGCAACTTAACATTTCAAGATTTGCGATTATCGCAGAGCTTGAAATGATTTCATGTTTCTGCGATTTCGCCGGTCATATTTTTTTCTGCACATGCGTAAATATTTGTAAACACCAGACAAAACACTGACGAACACTAAAAAGATTAGAAAAAGCAATTAGACACATGTAAACTCAATACAGGCCCTGGTTTGTTATCCCTGTTCCGCTACTTTCAGATAAAAATAGAATCTAGTTCTTTCAACTGCTACAAAATTCACTATAAAAGTTACTATATTTTGCGATTAAAATTGCCACTGTATGAACTAGCTGGTAATAATATCGCAGGATTTGGCGATAATCGCTTTCCGCAAATCGCAAATCGCCGGTGCATGAACCTAGCTTAATACACTGACGGCAGTCGGAGTCGAAAACGTGACGGAATCAGTGTCGTACATTTCAAATATACAGGAGTTAACGTTAGATGGTTCAGCATATAAACATCATGGTTTAAATGAAGAAAACAAAGAAGTTAAAAATAAAACACATTATTAATTTGCCAAAACTATAAGTATATATAAATAAGAGTGTATAAACTACAAACTAAACAAAAATACACTTGACACAAACTCCATAACTACAACCAAAAACTTGTCCGAACCTCTGCGACCGACATAAGCGCCAAAACGAAGTAATATGAGTAGTGCGAACTATTTTCGCTTTCATAAAACTTCTGTACAAGGTAACACACATCCTGCGTTTGATTCTTACGCCAACTACCACCATACACCAACGCCACTATAAATCAGGGAATTGAACTCGTGGCTATTTATCGTAAATTTGCTGAGAGTGAGCCCGGCCTGGCAAGTTTACTTTGATTTCTTGTTATAATAAAAAAAACAATAACACAATAATAACAACATGGTAACTAAAAATAAATTAACAAATAATTGCTTCAAACAAATGTCAAATGTTTGTGGCGCTTGCTCAGTTCATATGTCATAAAATAATGACATCTCAGCGCCAACGCGGGTAGGATACACAGTTAGTGGTTTGCAACTCAGCTATTGACGAATAATATATTATGGAGTAAGTATGACATGTGGTCTACAGCGCTTTATGGCGCTACACATAGATTGCGCTACAGTCATAGCTGCAACCAAACAACACTGGATGAAAATTGGAAAGGTGGCAGCACTTTATATTATAAGACCAAATGGACCAAATTAAGAATTTTAAGCCAACTCACCCTGTATACAAAAGAAATATTATCATTATAAAACCTCTCGAGAACTTTATTTAATAAGATAATGAAAATTGGTTTATTCCTATTTACAGATAAATTAATTGCAAAGATTAGCAATTTTATTAGTTGCATTTTTTAATTGGAAATAATATTTTATTGTACAATTTTTATTCTCATTTTTGCAATTAATTATGTCCAAAAAATATAGAATTTTTATTTATTTAAAATTAAAAAAATTTACTTCGCTGTAGATATTTTTTATTTTGAATAAAAATGTTACATTAACATCTCCGAACGTTCCCAAAAAAATTGGCATTGACACATGTCATATGATACATAAGCGAGGCAAAATCCTTCAAAATGTTACGTAAATTTTAAGTCAACATCATTTCGCAATAAAATTCAATAATGACCAGCTTATTAATTTCATGATACAATTAAAAAAAAAATTAACAAAATTTTAGTGAATATAATACAATAAAATAGGTAAATATGTTTGTTAGTATTTATTACAAAAAAAAAATTTAATATGAATTTTGCAGCAAAATTTATCTTCTGATGGCGCATTCTTTAAAATCTATTAACGCAAAGCAAAGTTTCTACTACCAGTTTTATAGAATCATCGATCACAGTTTAGCAGCACAATTAGCCCCTGTAAAATTTTATTCAGCGAGAAATTTTAATTATACTAAAGGTCCAACACATGTAATAACCCAAAAAATTAAAAGTGGAGAGCTATTAAGAGATGAACAACAAACAAGAGTTTGTGTTGCATTAGAAAAAGTTTATCGGGATATTCGAGGTTATAAACCATTTTCAAAAGGATTTTTTAACCTATTTAGTAGCGGTAAGAAAAAAGGACCTAGAGGGTTGTACATTTATGGAGGTGTAGGGGGTGGAAAAACTATGCTAATGGATGTGTTTTACAATTGCATACAAACCAATGAAAAAATAAGAGTTCATTTTAATGCTTTCATGTTAGACGTACACATGAAGATTCATGCTACTAAGAAAGATGTAGTGCCAGATTATAATCAGCGTGAATCCAAACCTTTTGATCCAATTCCACATGTTGCAACTGCAATTTGTAATAAAGCATGGCTTATTTGTTTTGATGAATTTCAAGTAACCGATATAGCTGATGCCATGATTTTAAAAAGATTATTTACCGAGTTATTTAATAAAGGCGTAGTTGTTGTTGCTACAAGTAATAGATCTCCAGATGATTTATACAAAAATGGTTTACAAAGATCCAATTTTGTACCGTTTATACAGGTTTTAAAAGATCATTGCACTGTTGTTAGTTTAGATTCTGGAGTGGATTATCGATTAAAAGGTCAGGCAGGTCAAACACATTACTTTGTTAAAAATAGGCATTCAAAAGAGGATCCTGTGGATACCATTTTCAAATTTTTATGTACCAAGGAAAACGATCGAGTGAGACCTCGAACATTTACAATTCAAGGTCGCAATGTAACATTTAACCGAACTTGTGGTGAAGTTTTAGATACCACTTTTGCCGAACTGTGTGATCGTGCTCTAGGTGCAAGTGATTACTTGCATCTGACACAATTCTTTCACACAATTATAATTAGAGATATTCCTCAACTAAGTTTAAAAAATAAATCACAAACGCGTAGATTTATTACTTTAATTGATGCTCTTTATGATAATAGAGTTAGGGTTGTTGTAAGTGCTGCTGTATCCCTCCGACAACTATTTCGCGTGGATAGAACAGAATCTGATCCTGGTGATGATCAAAGAATGTTGATGGATGACTTGAAAATTGGTAAAGGGGATGCTAATTTTAAAGCAAATGTTTTTAGTGGTGATGAAGAAGTATTTGCTTTCGATCGAACAGTTTCTAGATTGTCAGAAATGCAAACACAAGCTTATTGGGAATCTTTGGAAAGATAATGAAGATTTTAATTAAAGAATTTATATCTCTCCAACTTAAAACAATGTATATTTTTGTAAATAGCTTTATTTATTTCGCAGTATTTTAAATTATTTAATACATCGGAAACTATGATGTAACCAATTGATTATTAACACAAAATATATAAATATATATATTATTGAGATTATTGATTGTTCTCTTTATTTACTTTCACTTTATTTATCTGTGCAAAACGTGCACAGTATGCAATCAATGGGCAGAATTTTACATTTTATGTTAAGAATGACATTTCTTTCTACACAATGTATATTTTTGTAAATAGCTTTATTTATTTTACAGTATTCTAAATTATATTAAGCATCGAAACTGATGATGTAATGAATGTTAGCAAATAAAAATATATTTATTATTATAATTTATTTTTTTATTCATTTATATACAGGGTGTCCGTTTTTCCAGTACCACCATTGGGATCTCGAGAACCGTAAAAGATACGAGGTCGGTTAAATTAAGGCATAGGTCTAAAGTTCTGCAAAAAGTCTTGACTACGTCAGACTCCCGCATGTCAACTTTATTTTCGATTTTAGCGAACGTTTGTGGGCGCGGCCTAATTTTTTAAAATATTGGGAAATCTTGGCATTTGAAAGCTGTCAGTGCCACATTTTTTCTAACCTCAGAACCTAACGTATAAAAGTTCTAGTTGGTGGGGGGGGGGGGTGTCGAGAATCCCGGGTGACAAACGATACGGCGCCGAGAAACATTGCAAATTTGGCGTCGTGACGTCATGAAAATTTCAGCCCTTAATTTTAATATTTAGGGACCGAAAATTTGTTGTTTGTTTTGGGGTGCTTTGTAGGGGTGCGCGCCAACGGATTCTTCCTTCACAGTTTTTAAGATACGGAGATGAGGTTCTAGCATCATATTCTCAATGAGTTGTGTAACAAAATGTTGGGAAGGGATTTTTTTTTGTTTGGTTCCGGTTCTCCCGCTATGAATTTTTAAAGCTTTCAATTTTTTGATAATTTTCGGAAAACATAATAAGCACCCCGTGTGTTTTTTTAATTAATTCAGTCATTTTTTATCGAAAAATGTCCCCACATCCCGAATACGCTTTTATTTTCAACACAAAAAAAAATTTTACCCCAAAAAATCGAAATTTTTACAACAATTTAATTTTTTATTTCCTTACAGCTAGTGGAGTTGTTCTTTAGTTATTCTTTTTATTTAATCACACGATGCGCATTCTCTTTCTTCCCATGACTTGGTTTTTTCCAAACACCCATATTTCGTCCGAAAAAATTCGCGGTATGCTTAAAATTCTCCAGAAATTACCAAAATTGCATTTTAATCCTTTATTATCACATTGCGCAATAAGTCGCAATCTCAAAATCAAAGTAAATGAAAGCATTGGATATTTTTTGAAAATTAAAAATATCTGAAAAAATAACTATTGCGCTCCAAGTGGTAGAAAGTGATTTTTTTTCGTTCGTACCACCGAGAGCAAAAACGCGTTGCACATTAGTAATTTACGCACCAAAGAATGCAAACAAATATATTTTCTCCCCCAGGTTAGGATACGGTGCGTAGCCATTTGAATCAATATAATTCACAACAATTTTTGTTTGGTTAGGATATGCTGCAGAGCCATTAAAATCAATAAATTAAGGCATTCCAACCTCTTGCCAAATATGGTTGCCAACAGCACCCATCTTTAAAAAGTTTGACAGCTGGTTAGCAAAAATTTGATGAAATTGCGCTTGTAGAGATAATCTGACTTTTTGATTTGTTTAGAAATCGTATTTCATCTAAAATTTATAATTTTTTTATAAGTATCTATCTATCTATCTTTTTATAAGTATCTTACACCTGCCTTAAAAGATTTAATGTACAGTTTTGACAGAAGACTTTCATGCCAACAGCCGCCATATTGGTCACGTGGTATACTTGGAATTTTTTATTCTCCCCCAGGCTACGACCCAAGATAGGATACGGTACGTAGTCATTTACCACAATATTTTATATTTTAAATTTCCCAAGGGTTTTACGGTTGCCAATTTTTTCTTTAAATAATTTGTTTCTATTTTCTTACTTATTTTAATCAACAAATCTTTTACAAGTTTTTAACGAAGTAAATTAGGGTTACCACCTTACTTTATTGAATCTTTTTAATGTTTTTAGGTTCATAAACATCATAGAGTTACTACCATTCTTTTTCTTTATACATAAATAAGTGTTGCCTACTTTTTTTATGAAAAAAAATTCATTTTAGGGTTGCCAACTTTTTTTTAAAATAAATTTTACTTTCATTTACAAAGTAAATTAAAGTATAGTAATCGCGACAATTTTCAAAATCGAGATTTTTGCGGAAATATCCGTTTTCGACCTCCCTCATTCAAAAAAAGTTGATTTC
>JARJDX010058395.1:0-10118 GCA_030264735.1 Gymnusa sp. GC000175 | reverse complement strand
GGTAAAACACAAATGAACTTTTACTGTCAACGAACGCCAATAATTGAAATATCCAAGCATCTGATTAATTGCACATGATTACTACGATTAAAATATCAAATGTCGTTTGGACTGCCTGCCTACGCAATCACGTGGTTATTAATCAATCTCGATGGGTCTGTATAATTTCCAATTATTGAAAAATGAATTCAACACAGAATTGTTAACAAATATTTTTCCAAGAGACAGAAATTAAATAGCAGTGAGACGCAAGAATTTCATTGTTATTAATAACTTTTTTCATAAAAAATATAGTTTATACCAGTGTGTATTTTTTTTTAATTAACGTAGCGAACGTAATTTATTAAATACATAGGTTGTAAGATATTTATGTCCTGCTGATTGATTCTTTTCTTGTAGCAAATTCAGATTAAATGCATTCGCACAGAGAGACCAAATCGTGGAATTAATTGTGCGCCTTAATAATTAATTTAAAATGTCACATATTATTAATCTCTTGTGTATTTATACAGCGTAAATGTCACAAGTGTTTTGTCGTGGTGGTCTTTGTAATTTAAACATGGAAATGCAGCTTACATGGTGCGGTTCCTTTAAATACTTCACATTTTTCTATACCTGATGACTAATTGGAGAAGGGCATTCATTAATTTTAGCATTCTTCATGTGAATTTTGTGCATGCATAACAAGACTTGAGCCAACTCCCATCCATCAATTATAATTTTACGATCTGTGAATTAGATATGTAGACAGAATGACATTGGTGTATCATAACGATCACATTTATGGCTTATTAATTCTTTGAGGATTGAATTAATATACTGCGTTGGAAAGGTGATATGGTCAGGAGATTTTATTGCATTAAGTTAGCGTGTTCATCTTGACAAACCTATATCACATGACGTTACAACTTAATTTTTTTATGCAACCAATCACTTGTAACTTTATTAAGTTAGGATAATACTAATTTGATATAAGCCACTTGTGTATAATTTAGTTATTATGCAAGTGAAAAAATTAAAATAATGATTATATTATTATTATAAATTATAGTCATAATTTTATTAATTTATTCTAATAATAGTCTCATGGATGCTCCATTTGCGCTATTTACATTTCCTTTATCGCACCATTTACATTTTTTTAACATTATAGCGTTTACATTTTTTAAATTAATAATAATTTATAATTCTAAACATTTTACAGCTACTAATTATTTTAAATGGTTAAACCAATATAATTCTGAAACGTATCCATGCATTTTTTAATATTAACCTTATAGAAAATCTTACATGGTACCTAAAAAATTAAATGATAGTGCGTGCAAAATATTTATCTTCGTCTTCTTCTTTAACAGCCTTTCAAAATTCTCACCTGGATAAAGGCCACCCGAAATTGTTTTCACTTCTTTCTCTTTCGCGCTAACTGGTACCATTTCTTTCCTGCGTTTTCTTGTATATCGTTTTACCAACGCCTTGGTGGTTCTCCAATGCTCTAATTATGTGGTTTTGGTCTCCATTGTGTGCGCTCTGTCCACCAGAGTTGCTCTGACATGCGATATATCCTCACTTCTGCTTCGCTATATTCTTTATTACGTCATCCACCTTAATTCTTCGACTTATTTCTCCGTTTGATCTCTTAAGTGTATTCCAAGAAGCAGTCGTTCTATTGCAAAATATATATCTTCTTCTTCTTTAACAGCTTTTTAAAGTTCTCTCCTCGATATAGGCCACTTCTTTCTCTTTAGCGCTAACTGGTGCTATTTTTTTCCTGCATTTTCTTGTATATTGTCTTGGTCTTCCAATGCTCTGTTTATGTGGTTTTGGTCTCCTGTGTGTTCTCTGTCCACCTAGAGTTGCTCTGACATGCGATATACCTCTACTTCTGCTTCGGTATATTCTTATTTCGTCATCCACCTTAATTCTTTGTCTTATTTCTTCGTGGGTAATTTGATCCCTTAAGTGTGTTCCAAGAAGCAGTCGTTCTATTGATCCTTGAGTTGTTTTGTGCTTGTTAGCAGATTTAACTATGAATGATACGTTTTTTATTGCATATGATATTGTGATAGTTCTTTAATACCATTCGTAACAGCTGTCCCCCTGTCAATTTTCGTTGTTTGATTATCCTTTCCGGGTTTAATTCTATGTTTTAGACCAGGGGTGGGCAAACTTTCTTCTCCGAGGGCCACATGAACCTTAGGAGGCTGCAGAATGTGATAAATTGCTCAGATTTGAGCACAGTCGCAGTTATTTTAGTAAAACTCATTTAAATTTTGATATAAATCATACATTTTAACTAAAATTACAATATTTGTATACAAAATCAACAAAATTTTAACGAAACACGATGAAATTAACCAAAATTATCACACTTTTAATTAAAATCGTCTAAATTCTGCTGGAAATTACTCAAATTTGAGCTCAATTTCAGCTAGTTTGCTGATTGCAATAAATATTATTTACATTTTGATGAAAATCAATTAAAATCAAAATTTTATTTAAAATCTTCTTAAGTTTGTTTAAAAACGTTTGATTTTGACATAAATCCTTGCAACTTTAATAAAAATAATCCAATTTCTACAAAAATTATTTCAATTTTAATCAAAATCTTTTTAATTTTTATGAAAGTCGTTTAATTTTGACCAAAATTTACCCAAAATTATTTTAATTTTAACAAAAACCACTTAAATTTAACAAAACATACAACAATTTTGTCAAAAACCAGCAAAGTCGAAATACACTGATCAAATTTCACCAAAATCATAAAAATTTTATTTAGAATCATTTAAATTTCAAAGAAAATCTTCTAAATTTAAACAAAATCAAGCAGTTTCAATAAAAATACTTCAAATTATGATCAAAATTGTTCAATTTTTGCTAAAGTTTCGTTAAAATACAATTTTATTTAAAATTACCTAATTTTCAAGAAAATTGGTTATTTTTGAGCAAACTCAATATATTTTTACAAAAAATCATATAAATGTTGACACAAATCGCTTCAATTTGATCAAAATCATTGCAATTTCAACGAAAATCATTAAATGTTGACGAAAATCCTTCAAGTGGGACCAAAGTTTTGGCGAGAAGGTGTCGTCTTGTTTGCGATCGACTTTTTGGGCCACGACTGACATACGTCAAACTACCAACTTGATTTAGGGCTAGATATGTAAAAAAAAAAGAACTTCGGGCGTTTTTAATTTCCGAAAACACCTAAATCAGCACCGAGCCGTATCTAATGAGTGGTCGCATTTATCATATAAAAAAAGTTCAATAACCGAATTCTACCACATCCTTCTTCTTTTTTCAATAGTTTGTTTGAAGGGCTTTGTTCGCCACTCCCCCTTTTGAGATTCGGGGTTGCGGTTTCCGTTTCATTTTTTGCGTTTTCTTCTTTATTTTGAGTTATTGTTGTAGTATATAGTTTTCCCCATTACACCATTGTTTCCGGCAGTCTTTTGGGTGAATTTCTACTCTTGTTTTTTTCTGTTCTTTCTGCAAGGTCCGATACTGACCAGTTCTTAGCACGAATGGGGTCTTATTTCTCTTTCGTCACTCATTTTGTCGACCGGTGCACGATCCGTTGAATTTGTCGTCGATCTAGTGCTCTTCCCACATTCCATAGAGCAGCCCTAAGTACATAATTCTGCATGTTATGTAAAAAATAGGTGGTGAATGTAAAAGAGGAAGGTTTTCTTCCTTTGCTTTGGTTTAAGCTTTAGAAATTGATTTTACGAACAACCCCATTACAGCTTGACCAGTTTTTTATCAAATTTTGTATTGTGTCACGGGTCCTGTCACGGGACTGTACAGTACTTGGCTTCAAGATAGCGCTACCACTTCCACTTTTAAGTGGGAGATACTTGTGCGCACCTATAAGTTGTCAGCCAGTCAGACTTGGTCAAGCTGTACCTGGATCTTTAAGTCCATTTGTAAGGCATAGAGCACCAATAGATCGCTGAGCGCGGTGCAGAAATTATAAAACATTATACAAGGGTAGTCTCAAAAGAAAAAACGACCTGACGTAGAGATAGCAGTTGTTGTTCAGAAATAATGACTATGCTAGAAAGTATCAACCTTGTAAAGCTTAAGTTTGAAGTTTGACGACGCTACGTTGTTCAGTTTTTGTTTGAAAGTCATCAATAGTGAACGCTCTCATTGAATTTGTAAACATGGAAAATATTGGTTGTCGTTATGTGATACAATTATTTTATTTGAAAGGCCTCAGTTGTACTACTATCAGAGCGGAGCTAGATTCTACTCTGTGGGAGTCTGCTTCTTCGTTTACAACAGTAAAATACTGGGTGGGATAGTGTAAACGCCAAAATGAACATTGCAGTGGGTGGCAAATGAGGTGATCACGCTAGAAATGGCGAAAAAATCAACAAAATGGTATTGGATGACCGCCTACTGAAAGTGCGCGAGCTAGCAGACATGGTAGGCATTTCAAAAAGTACATTGTATTTTGACTGGAGATGAGTAAGCTTGGCGCAAGTTGGGTGCCGAAATTACTTACAATGAAATAAAAACAGCGTCGTAAGGATGTTCATCAAATTTTTGGCGAAGTTTCACAGCAATTAAGCAGATATTTTGCGTCGATTAATAATCATGGATAAAATATGGGTCCATTTTACTTCACATCTGAGATAAAAGAACAGTAAAAAAAATGGACTAAAAAGGAAGAACCGGCTCCAAAAAAGGCGAAGACAGTTCCATCTGCAGGCAGTTTTTTGGGGCGCGCGTGTGGTAATTTTTACTGATTATCTTCAGAAAAAAAAAAACTATCAATGGCGTGTATAATGGAATTTTATTGTAGCGTTTGAGTGATGAAATCAAGAAAAAACGGCCGCATTTGGCGAAAAAGAAAGTTTTATTTTATCAAGACACAGAACCGGCGCTAAACGTTTGGCTGCCACAGGCAAGATAGTTTTATGCCGCTCTACCAAAAAGAAAATTTTGACAAAAATGTATTACATATTGTAATTTTGAAGCCTTCGGTTGCCCCCGAAAATGCCAACAGGCGGCTGCCTGCTTTGCCTGTGCTTAACACCGGCGCTGTCAAAACAACACACTTTCATTATCACGATATCCAAAACCAATAAGCACCCTCTTCGCGAAATTATTTTCTGTTTTCAAACAAAAAAAAAAATGAAAAAATGGACCAGTGGTAAAAGCTTTGCCAACAATGAAGAGGTGGAGTCTGCGTTTGATGGCTATTTTGAGAAGCTTGTCGATTCTCATTATAAACAAGCTATCGATGCTCTTGAACATTACTGGGAAAAGTGTATCGATCCAAAAGAAGATTATGTAGAGAAATGATGATATTTTTTCCTAATTTTCTTGGGTATTCTTTGTTAGGCCGGGTACTTCTGGGACTACCCTCGTTATCTTTTGCTCTCTATGACTACGAATTAATTTTTACCATTAATTAAAAATCTAAAAAGCTAAAGAAATTGGTTTAGTACATTAAATTTTTTTTATTTATCTAATAATTGATAATTTTAAAACAATAAATTTATTCAATTTTCAATTATTTATTTTATGTTCTTCTTATAACATTTTTTTTACGATTTAAAATTGTAACTATATCCTCCAAAAAACTTAATGCGCGAAAATTACCATCGGACGCATCCTTTCATTTGCTAATATATTTTTTGCCCACACTACGTGCGATTTAAAAACCTCACGCATGAAGTTCGGCTTTGTTTGTTTTATTACGAAGCACGCGTTCCATGTACTTGTACGCTTACCACTTATAAATATTAATTTATTTACATACCTTTACATTTTCTCTAGCTTACAAATGGAACATAATCATTCTGCAAACATTTACACGTAGATGTTTCAAAGCTCGCGCGGCCAAATGGGAAAAAATTAGTCTGCACGCGCGAGCATGTCCAAGAATAATTTTTTTTTCAATAGTCATTAAATGGCAGTTTGAATTGATAAAGTTATATCGTCGTTTTTTAGATAAGAAGTAGCTCTAAAGTCTGAATCACCTTCCGTTTATCGCCCTCTTTTCTACATTTGGTGTAGAGGTGTAGGCGATTTAGTCATTCGACTTACTCATGTTATGCCTTATAACGTAATAAGGGTGCAACTAAAAATTTTTAAATCTCAACACCAATAAAATTAGTGCTACATTTGCAAATAAGTTTTTATGATTCACAACAAATTCTATATTTTGCACAGTTTTCAAAGTTTATTTCATGGGAACAATACGTTGTTACATATGTAAAAGAATTAAGTGGAATTAATTATGAGATTTAATTAAATTGAAAGCGTTTAATCCAGTCCAGACATGGTGATAATTCAAAGTTTTTTTTGCATGGTACAGCAGCTTCCTTCGTGTAATAACCAGATCTGTCCTGAACAATTACAGCAGTAATGATTGTCCGAAGTGTTTACATCGCTTTGCGCCTGGGTCCAAATTAATTACTTCTTGTAATTAAAGTAACCCGGCACGTTATCTGTATGTGTAACTGCAGTTTACACACGTGTGAAATTTTACACGCACATGCCAAACTCAGCCCACCACATCCCTTGATTAGATTAAATTAAACCAACACGATCAGATTGATTACATTTACATTTTGTAAAATTTAATGGTAAAATTTAGTTTATATTACTGGAGAACTAATTTAAAAGTAAAGTTTGTATTAAACACATAATCTCAACACTAGAATTAGGTACTATTGCATATATGGGTATACAGGGTGTATCCAAATTTTTGTCAGCCCTTAATAACTCTTATAGGTTGGTACATTTTGAAAAAAAAAACAAATTTCGGATTTTCACAATACTTTCTCTACACATTATTACCTATAAGTGTAAAAGATTAAAAAGTAAGGTTCGAATCTTGTTCATAAATAAACATTGTTCAAATTTTACAAGAAGGTAATTCAAATCATAATTTTATTATCACAAAGAACTTCCAAGCATAAATAATAGAGTTGTCGATAAAACAGTGGGTGGACCGGATCGATTAATAATTAATCGTGAAAGGCGAGCAGGTTTATGAACGTTTTATAATTTAATTAATGTTGAATTGTACATGAAGCTTTCGTGGGCAACTTCATAAAATAGGACGCCAAAAAAGTGTGGGAAATGAAAAGAAATAAAATGAAGACAGTAGTTGGTTACTTATATAATGAGGTGAATAATCCGAAACTAAACGAAAAATATTATTTTTTTCTTTCCCACACAAAAACAAGTGCGCGCGAAATCATATTAACGCCCAAAATTACGTAAAAAAACAGTACATCAACACTCAAGAACATAAAATTTCTTGAAATTACAAATTAAACGCGTTAAATGTTAAAATAGTGTTAATAAAATATACATCTATACAATTCCGACATAACTACAGTCATTACGTGTTTTTATAGCGAATAACTAGTGGTATCTTATCATATATCTTAAAGCATTTATAGGTCTGGCGCGTTTAATGTCAAAATTCTGCTTACTTGTAGTTTACAACAAACTTAGTGTCATAGAGATTGTTACACAGATAATATGTCTTTCGGAATATCAATCAAATCTTAATGATATGCATCGTTACTAAACTGTCTTTATGGGCTAACAAATAATTTCTTAAATACGCCTAAGTCCAAAACACTTGATTAAGGCAAGGTTTTATTATTTTATGGTGGTTTATTGGTTTTGCCCTAGAGGCTGTTGATTTTATATAATTCAGTAATTAATGGTTAAATTTAAAATATGTAATAATTAAAAAACATTTTTTGAATAAAAAAACTAATTTTGCAAGATGAGTACAAACATTTATTGAAAATAAATAAATGTAAAATAACTTTAAGAGACGCCCTCTAGCGGTGAATTAAAAATAACACATGGGAAAGAGACCTTTATTGCGTTTATCTTCTTCTTTAGGTGCCCTCTCCGTTCCGTAGGTTGGCAATAATTCTGACGATTTTTATTTTTAGGACTGCTGATCTGAATAGCTGCTTGTTAGTGCAGCCGAACCAGTCTCTAAGGTTTTTCATCCATGAGTTTCGTCTTGTTCCTATGGATATCCGCGTTTATATAGAACTCCTATAACCTAACCTGCAATTCTGAAAATATTACCGGCTACGCGGCCATTGTCAAACTGATCGTAGCGCCATCTATTAGATTAGATTAGAAAGATGGGCGTGAAACAACCATTTAGTACTGCGACCTATTAAGATCTTCTATTATGCTACAACCCTACTACTAATGGATTTCTAGGAAATTTACTTTTTGGGGAAGTTTAGTATGATACAAAGAAGATAGTGCCCTAACCTGGGATGACGTAGTAACATTTTCCTCCATTAGGGCATGTCTTGGGGTATACATTGCTTCACAGCGCGTAGCATCTGTTTGCATATTTCATCCACCAATGCACATCCACTTTCAGGACCCTTAACTTAGTTTTTTCCCATAGAGCAGCTAGTTAGCCATACGTGAGTGCACGCCATCCTGGCCTCTTGTGAAATTGATGGAATTTGTGCTTTATTAGTCCCTTAGTTCGATCATCAGCCACTTTCTTTAATAAGGCCTCACGAACGGCTACTATTTGTTCCGTTGTCATGAAATTTGCTGCAATTTTTTTTAAAGGTGATCTCCATTTTCGTTACTGAAACAGTCTGGCTGAACAAACAAGGGCCTAGCGCAGGGTCCGAGCGGCTCTTGTCCATAATTTGGCGCTACGCTACTGATGACACAGTAGTAATTGCTTTTTGTTATATTTGGCGAAGTAGGTAAAGTGGTTAGAAGAAGAGGGCCAGGAAAAAGAAGGATCTGTTGGATTAAAAACTTAAGAACTTGGTTTGACACAACGACTACCGGTGTATTTCGGGCCGCAGTAAGCAAAGTTAAGATCGCCATGATGATCGCCAAAATCCGAAAACGGATGGGCACGTTAAAAAGAAAGCTTTTGAGAGGATGATTGCCGAGCTTCTCCCATACCATTTTTTTATGATGAACGTCATCCTCTTTCTCGCAACGCCGCTTCTCTTAATTCTTAGGTCTGCAGTTTTGAGACCTGCCACTTTTAGCAGCTTACTTAATGCCGCACTAGCTGTTTGTTGTCATTCTGTGTTTGCAGTTTCTTCAACACCATCTTATTCGGACGTTTTGAAAGAGTTATCTGCTCCTTTATCTTTACTTTGGTCATGCAAGTCCCACTACTAGCTTAAAATTGGAGTTCATTGCAGTTCATTACTGCAAAAAGGCTGTTGAAGCGTGTGGGGGTAGTCCAGGCGGACTACCTCTCTCTCTAAACCTGAAACCCGCGAGACATGTCCACGACAGTATCAGGTTCGATGGTTTAGACTTTAGACAACACAATATTCGTGAATACCTGTTAGTCCGGGTCGCCAGGTAGAGCCTCTTAAGGCCAGCCGCCCACTAGGCAGCCAGGCTGCCGCAGCCAATCCGACATGTGATAGCTTATAAGAACCCGCGCACTAGGCAGCCAAGAAGTTCTGGCTGCGGCAGCCACTACAGACTGCACATCAGCGGCTGCCTAGTGGGCGGCTGGCCTAAAGGGTAAAATCACATCGTCTACATGATTCTGTTTTTTTTAACGAAGTTATAAACATTTACATTCTCATAGACATAACCTCAATAAATCTCAGTAAAGGGAATCCCCGAATTGTTTTGTTACATGATAGGCAACTTTATATGCATGAACGTTTTAAAGATTGTATGTTTATATGGGCTACAAAAGGTCATCAAAATTCATATCGTGTACATGATTCTGGTTTATTAACAAAGTTACAAACATTTACATTCTCATAGGCATAACCTCAATAAATCTCAGTGAAGGGAATTCCCGAATTGTTTTGTTACATGATAGGCAACTTCATATGCAGGAACGTTTTAAAGGGTGTATGTTTATTGGGAGTACAAAAAGTCATCAAAATTCATATCGTGTACATGATCCTGGTTTACTAACGAAGTTACAAACAGTTATATTCTCATAGACATAACCCCAATAAATCTCAGTAAGGGGAATCCCCGAATTTTTTGTTACATAATAGGCAACTTTATATGCAGGAACGTTTTAAAGGTTGTATGTTTATAGGAAGTACAAAAGATCATCAAAAATCATACCGTCTACATGATCCTGGTTTATTAACGAA
>JARJDX010058387.1:0-14784 GCA_030264735.1 Gymnusa sp. GC000175 | reverse complement strand
CTTATTAATGGATTACCAAAATATCCAAAAAAATGTTAATTGTTGTGGTTTGTATAAATTCTGTTGTATAGACATATTGCCCTTTAATTTTAAATTTTATAAAATCCTAAAATTGTATAAAACTGTAGACTGTAGACTCCCAAAGTGGGTACCACGCCCCACTTAGGAGCAATTTAATTGTTCCGAGGGGTAATTCAAAAATAAGCTCGTCTAGAGTGTAAAAACCAACCACCTTCTATGATTTAATTTGTATAAAAAGAAAAATTGTAAGTCTCACAATTTGAAACAAGTTAAGTGTTTACTTTGTTACTTAAAATTTTCTACACTAACGAAACATGGTGTGGTGCCAATCATTCTAAAAAATTTGGGTGGGTAGAACGCGTTACTCCTGAAAACCGTGCAAATTTTGATTAATATTGAAGATATGTTCAAGAAATTAATGGGTATAGAGGTGGCATTAAAAGACCCTCTTGTGCAGGCCAAAGAGTTATCTTCTTGTATATAGGTAATGAAGACGTTGATATTATGCAGTGGTTGCAAAATAGAAAAGTACCATTACCAGAAGGAATTAACAATTTTAATGATGTAACAAAACCTGTGCTGTTGAACCTATCGCAACCATACTATTTTGCTAAAAAATATTTACTAGCAAAACGAACTATGGAGTTACGAGAGGGCAATGTAAAAATTATTTGTACATAAATAATTTAATAAAAAAAAATTCGTGTGTGTATGTATATTTTTTTCGTTACGCCGCTTCATATTGATCATTTACTAATACTTTTGTTGAACATATACTAATACTTTTGCACGGCTAGCGGTTGTCTCATGGCTATGGGAAATGTCCCCTGTCCGCTTCACCCGTCTGAGACTTGCGTTTTTCTCTCTTCCTCAAAATATATTTTTTTGCAGCCCTTAAAAATTAACATTTTTTAAAACCGTTCACAAAGCTGGTTACATATTTCTTACCTACATAATTTAATTGAAATTTTTCAAGTATATATTCAAACGGGCGAATTACAGTAAGCCGAAATTTTTTATTGTAACTTTTTATTTAATTAATGCAATTTCAGGAAAAGTGGATTAAACTATAATATAAGGATGTATCTCTTATATATGTAAATATTTTTTCTTTTCCATAAATACTTTCTTCATAATTGATTTTTAAATGCAGGCATTACAGTAATTCACGCAAAAAAACATCTTTTTTTTAAACATATTTTGCTATAACCAATTAACGCCAATTAAAAAAAATTGAAATGATCTGTACTATGTAGAAATAAATTTTCTTTAAAATGCAGCTTAGAAAATTAAAATCTCTTGAATAGTTTTCGAGATGTGAGCCTTTAAACTCCGGGGTCAGAAATTTTTACTCCGATAGTAGGGGTATCAAAATTCAATGCAAGGTGGGACCGAGAATGCATAAAAACGATACTGTTTTTGGCGCTCTGCAGACAAAATATAGGTGGCGTTTTAAATTGTATTGTTGCTGAAGATGGCTTCATAAAAAGGGCACTCCCTAAGAAGTTCTAGATTTTGCAATGTGCTGGAAAAATCATGGCCACTGTGTTTTTGGGATTTGGTGGGAATTCTGCTGATAGATTTTAAAGACAAAAACATCACAATAACTGCAAAGTACTACTCTAATCTGAAACAATTAAAACAAGCTGTAAAGGAGAAAAGAAGAGCAAAATAGACCAAAGCAGTGCTGATTTAGCATAAAAACGTGCCCGTGCACAAGAATGAAGCTTCAAAATTTGAAACCACTCTATAATACAGACCTGGCCCTATCAGATTATTATTTATTTCCAAAAATGAAAAATGAGCTTCGAAGGAAGAGTTTTAAAAAACGGCGAAATACACCATTTTGGGTACAATGAAAAAAAAAGTGAACTTATAGAAAGATCTGAAGAGTGATCTATGGTTAAGGATTAGTAGAAAAAGAAAAATAATAGTAAGCTTTTTTAACCTCCTTCCTCTTTATTTCGCGAATTTATTGACCTTCCCTCGTAACAATATGGAAAAAATCCGCTGATTCAACCATTTGCGCAAAGAAAATGCAACTTGATGATAAACACCATTTTTTAAGATTTCATTTTCAATTTGTTTTTTTTATTTTCACTATTCAATAACTAAGATTTATAACTGTACATGGAACAATGTATCTTTTAGTTCACGTCATCAGACGAATTCTGACGTATAATTCAGCCGCGCCAATCTACCAACCGATATAAATTTATTGACCTTTCCTCGTTACAATATCGAAAAAATCCGCTGATTCAACCATTTGGGAAAAGAAAATGTAACTTAGTGATGAATACCATTTTTTTAAGATTTCATTTTCAATTTGTTTTTTTGATTTAATAGCACACATAATAGCACGCTCTCTGCAATAACTAAGATTTGTAACTATACATGGAACAATGTATCTTTGGGTTCACGTCATCAGACGAATTCTGACGTATAATTCAGCCGCGCCAATCTACCAACCGATATAAATTTATTGACCTTCCCTTGTAACAATATCGAAAAAATCCGCTGATTCAACCATTTTGGAAAAGAAAATGTAACTTAGTGATGAATACCATTTTTTAAGATTTTATTTTCAATTTGTTTTTTTTTTATTTTTACTATAATAGCGCGCTCTCTCCAATAACTAAGATTTATAACTATACATGGAACAATGTATCTTTGGGTTCACGTCATCAGACGAATTCTGACGTATAATTCAGCCGCGCCAATCTACCAACCGATATAAATTTATTGACCTTCCCTCGTAACAATATCGAAAAAATCCACTTATTCAACCATTTGGGAAAAAAAATGTAACTTAGAGATGAATACCATTTTTTAAGATTTCATTTTTAATTTGTGTTTTTTTAATTTTCACTATAATAGCGCGCTTTATCCAATAATTAAGATTTATAACTATACATGAAACAATCTAACTTTTTTTTTATTTCCAGGTATGTACAACATAAGCTAACTACGATTTCTACACAACTATATATCCTTATCCATCTCATTTACGCTAAAAGAAACAATATTTTTTGACGGTGGTAAGTTTTTAAATTTTTTTTTTGTAAAAAACATTTTGTCGATAAATTTTTTATTTCTGGATTTTGTTAAATGTGAAAAATCGAAAGTTGGTATTATTTTGTGTACTGAAATTATTTTCATTCACAGAAAAAATAAGTCCTTCACATTATTTATGACTTCTGAAATCATGAATTTACAATAAAAAAATAAATTAAAACAGAAAAACTGTAAATACGTCAATAGAACAATTATGCAACCATTAAATATTCGCTGTAGTCGTCATGCTTTTGTAGAATGGAAATAAAAATTTTCTTCTTATTGCAAAAGTTATGAATCTTTTCATATAATTGTTGTGAATGAGAATTTTCCTCTAGTGGTGTGGTTTGCATAATAAGGGTACGACAGAAGACCTTTTTATTGTAGCTAACGTAGAAACGTTACGAAGGGGCTCCTTCCATGTCCCCAATAAAAATACTTGGAGCACATTTGCTTAATATCGCTCTAATTAATCATTTCAAATCACTATCATTAAGATAGCAACTCGAAAATGAAAATTGGTTTGCCTTACCAGTCAAATGAACAAAATCAACTTGGTCTTGGCCAAGCCACAAGCAAAAGTGGTTGAATAATGATGACCAGAAAAAAAGTTAGATGAAATTTTTTACTTCAAATACAGTCGAATTTCTATAAGTCAAATTTTTCCATTTACAATTTATTTTTTCGCAAATTTTTGCATTATAATCGCATTTTGTTGTTGTTTCTGTAAGTCGAATTTTCTATATTTCGAATTTTTTTGGTGAACTAGGACGATTCGACTTGGGGAAGTTCGACTGTAATATGTTTCGTAATGAAATATTGTAAATTACATACACTCTTATTCTTCTTCAGCACAACTTTTCAATCGACTCCTAGATATAGGATTGTTTCAGTCTTGCGTTATCTGGTACCATTTATTTTCTGCTTTTTCTTTTTATCTTGGCCTTCCTGTGTTCCGTTTATGTCCTCTTGGTCTTTAATTTAACATGTGTTTTTTCCACTTAAAATAATCCTGACGCGCGATGTGCCTTGTTCATGCCCATTAAACTTGTCAAAAGATTTCCTACATTTTATAATTAATATAGGTTGGGAGAGTAAATACTTCGAATGCATTTGAAATGAATGAAAATAATTATTGTGGTAATTGTTTGGAGCACGTGCTTTTTACAATGCGAAAATACTTTTATGTGGGTGGATTTTACATAATAATCCTGAATCGCATATTGATGACTGAATTATTCTATTATGTAATACTCTGTGTAGTAACCCTTTGGGTATTATGCTTTTGAATCATTCAATCATATTCCGAAAACCTGAAATTGCAACAATACGTAAGCAGATGTGGCAAATTTATTTACTCTGGCATAAAAGCTCTTGGACACATGCAAAAAAGCTTTTATTTTTGATTTCACGCACAAGAGGGTTATTATTGACAATTTTACTGCAAATTTATTTTATCCCAAAAAATATTACTAGAACAAAATTTATAACGACTTAATTGTTAATTAATTGTAATTGCACATTTATATATGTCATTTCATAAATATAAATTGCAACTTTAACATTCTAATACATTATTTATTCATATATTTCTCTTAATTTCTTTCTGCGAGAAAAAGTTGGGAAATTTATAATCACAAATAAGTTGCACAATTTAATTTAATCAGATTTTATTATATTTTGAACGCGTTAAAATGTGACTGTCAATTATTACAAATTAAGCTTTCTAATGAGTAAATGTTTTATTACTCGCTAACTTACATTGTAAAATGTAAATCAAAAGCTATTCAATTATAATTTATATTAACCAGAAGTCCTTTGGGGTGCCCTACATAACTGGTGCACCATTATAATGCAAGGATTGTATAACTATAATTGACAATAATAATTTTTTTCTACTTATTTAATTTTAATGTGAACACGTATAATGGGTTATTATTATTTATCGTTAGATCTAATGATTTTTTTACAATACTTTTATGAATACCAATACACGACATTAAGTTCAACATAAATAATTTAACCTTTTTAATTGAATTAAATAATAAAAAAAATGATGACCTGATATGTAATAAAATGTAAAAATTTATAAAAAAATTTAAATTTATTATAGGAAAATAAAACATAATTAGTTGTAAAAAAAGTACAGTAGATCGCACATTATTAAGGACTGAATTGGTAAGTTAGATTAACATGTCTGTAATTATATTGTTTGTTATATATTTTTTTTATATTTTAAGAAACGTCCACATTTTAAAAATTATAACGCGAGATCCTAAAGTCATATACCATTACAAGAAAAATCAAAGAAATAATTATGCAATAAAAAACAACCAAAATTCAGACTCGCTAGCTAAACAATTATTAATAGTTTGTTATGATTTTATTCCTACCTGACCGCGTGGTCCTTCTGCATTGTTAATTATGGTATATGCGTATTTTCTACTAGAAACTGAAGTCCAGAGATTCGACCTGCGTTTTTAGATTTTTTGCCAAATGATTAATGACAACACATTACCCGGGGATCGAACCCATGAACGATAAATTATTGCTCCNTTAGTAGACGTCCTTGTTGATATCTGGTGGGCAGATATATTGTATAATCGAATGCTCTTTTCCGATAATACAACTACCATTTCGAAAGTATTACAACTAATAACGCTCCGAAGCACAACTTTCAATAAAATATCATAACTTACACTGCACGTTATTGATAGCTATTACCTTCCAAGTAAACACCTTTGCAGCATTTTGCTAATATCGCTTCGCAATAGAAGAAAATATTCATTCTTAAAGGTTAATAATTGGTACAAAAAGAGTTAATTGTGGATACCACTCGAAATGTTTAATTTATAAATAACTGTTTTAATTTTAAGAAAAATATTTTTATCTCAAACCTAAATTATAATTCTTAATTAATTTTGGTTGACGTTTCTCAAATATTTGAGAAATTTGTTTTTAATATTTTGTAGATTACGTATTTGGGATAAATTTAGTAAAAAATTTAACAATTTTTTAAAAATTGGGAAAAATTTAAATTGAGTAAAATAATATTTGTCAAAATTTAGTCTTTATGGCCAAAATTCATATTAATTTATATGATTATCACCAAATTTGAGTGCTTCTTGTCAAAATTTAAATGAAATTGGTTTGACTTGTTTAAAAATTAAGCAATATTTGTCAACATTTTAATTAAAATTTTGATGATTTTTGTTTTTTTTTATGAAAAATTTGGTCAAATTTTAAAGATGTTGTCAAAATTTAACTCATTTTGGTTAATATTAGAATTATTATGGTCAAATTTGGGCGAATATGCCTAAATTTAAAATTACCTTAGCGAAATTTAATAATTTAGAATTAGATGGTGGGTGGATTACAAAATTTAAACGATTCTTGTCAAAATTGTTATAAATTTGGCAAATTTTGATTCTTCTTCTTAGGTCTCCATCTCCTTTTGAGGGTTGGCGATCCAAATGGCTATCGTTGTTTTTGAAACTGCAGCGCGAAATATATCTGCCGATAAGCAGCCGAACCATCTTCTTAGGCCCTTTAACCGAGTTTTGGAGTCTTCCAATTGATCTTTTCCCTTGTATTTTTCCTTCAATAACAAGTCTCAGCAGTTCATATCGTTCAATATGATATGATTTTGGTTAAAATTTAGATGTAAATTGTTATAAATTTAGCAACATTTGAGCAATTTTTTTAAAATATAAATGAATTCTGGTTGAAATATAAACGAATTGGGTCAACATTTTTAATTAAAAATTTACCACAATTTAAGCGATTTTAATTAATTATTTTGTAGAAATTTAGTAACAATTTTAACAAACTATTAAAATTAATATCAGCAATAATTTTGGTTATATTTGGGTGATTTTGGTTAAGATTTGGATTATTTTGATTAAAATTTAGTCAAAATTTTGGTTAATATGGTTATAAATTTAGTCAAGCAATTTTCGCCGCTGATACATGGCGCTTGGTAATAACTACCACCTCCTGTTCTCCAAAAACAACGCCACTATACATGGTGTTCCAACTAAAATTTGCCCGGCAGTTAACTGCACAGAGAGCTGAGGTAAAAAGAAAACAACCAATGCAATTTAACGAATATGTTGCCACACCTTTGGCCAGTTAGGTCACCTGACTTAACCTTATTTTTTTGTGGGGTCACTTTAAATCCAAGGTTTTTGCTAAACTAGACACATCCCTTCAACAGCTGCATGAGGGAATTATCGTGAAATGGGGTTTGATCACTTCAGAAATGCTTCGGAACGTGAGAAGAGAATTTAAAAATAGTTTATATTTTTGTATGCAAGTTTGAGCAGTAATTCGTTAAATTGCATTGGTTGTTTACAGAAGTCTAAACAAATCTAGAAAAATTAAAATAAAACGCATATCTGTGTGGAGGATACAAAGAGCTTCAATTTGATGTCACTTGACCCCTCATCCCATTTAAGATTTTTGGGGCGTGGCTCTGGAAGCTAGAGGAATGAAGCCATAAGGTTGAAACTATGCTTATTTATTGACCCCCTTAGAAATTGAATCGACGTGTTTTAGTATTTTCTTGAAATCTTAACATTAACTGAGAAAACAGCCGGTCAAATTTTAGTTGAAACCACCTGTACAGAACTTTACTTAACCAAGTATGAACTTATTGTTCTAAAAATTAGATTTTTATGATTCGCTAAAGAATGAAATAGTCAAAAAAATCACTAATATCTATTTCACAATTAAATTTGAAAAGAAATAAAGATTTGTCAGTTGATTCAGCCTAATTGCGTCTTTTTGGGCCAACACTCTTTGATATCTTGCTTCTTCGGCACTGGTCAAACCGAGACGTATGGTGAGAATCCATTTTTGATTATGTATTGCTGGTACTTCAACAAGGTGGTTGTTTAGTCCAAATTTAAAAAACTGTTAAGTAGTGTTGTACCACATTTTATAGTAAAAAATTAAAACTGAAGTAACGCTTTCATTCTAAGCTAAGTTCTTGGAGAATTTATCATAATTTAAGTAGCAATGTAACATTTTGTACTATCAAAAATACTGTAATGTACCATAAGTGGTACATGAACCACAGTTTGCCCTAGAGAAAGGTCCTTTTCTGTTTATTAATTCGGGATATATCTTCTGAAGTTTTTTATGTACATCGTCTATGTATTGACAGTACTTCAACGAGGAGGTTGTTGGATTCTGCATCAAAAATCTGTTAAGTAGGATTGTACCACATGTTTATAATCAAAAATAAATTGAAGCTAAAGTCACTATAATCTAATTGTACAATCATTTAAGTTTTTGGTGTGAAAATTGTACTACCAAAATTAATGTAATGTACCATAAGTGGTACATGAACTGATGTAGAAGAATAATACAGCTGCACTCTCCCAAACAGTCAATATGATCTTTTATTGGTGTAATTTTGGCTACGAAAAGTGATAAGAAGATTTTCATCAACAAATGCGCTGAATGTCATCGATTAAAGTTGATAATCCATTTTTCGTCAAACGTTATGATGTTATCGAGGAAGGGGTTGTTATGGTTGTGCAAAATGAGCGTGGTGCAATTAATAAAGCTCGCTATATTCATGAGGCAGCTTCTTTACTTCTTCAAGTTTTTTTCAACAATGGTGTAATGATCAACTTTTTTGTGCAACTTCCCATGTGCTTGTGCACGGATCAGCTTCGATAATTTTTTTCAGTCCATCGTTCAATTCCTCCCGCCATCTTCCTTAGCCTGTAGGTTAATTTGCATGCACGAAATTTCTCGATTAGGAAAATATTCAAAGTATGGGTTCACCAATGTTGCAAGTTGCTTCCTTGGCACTGTGTCCAAATTTAAACGTGTATAGTAAAATAATGCGGAATGAGCTATTTTTAGGGTCTGAGACAAAAAATACCGAAAAAACACAAAAGTTTATTGACTAATATTCTTCAAATTGATATAGAACAATCGGTAGAGGAAGTGACTTTTAATGGAATTTGTACTTTTATTAAAATTTGAAATTATTCAGTCATTATTTTTGCAGCAACTCTTTAAATATTTACTGGATGTTAAGTTTGGCACATTGGTCATTGCATTTAGTTTTTAAAAAATATTTCCTTCCCGTCCACAGCTGTCTTCCTTAAAATAGTTTATTTTGTTATGATTATAAGTAAATGATCTTTCAAACGCTTTGATTTAATTAACAAATATCGCGTCAGCTAAAATATAGACACATATATCTGTCTGTAATCTAAGTTGTCAGCATAACAGGCAGAGAAGAGGCTATGCGCCAGCAATGGCGTCGTAAAAGGCTTACCACACCACACACATATCTGTCCAGGACATACTTTAAAAAAATCTAAAATTCTGAACAAATTTTGGCATTTGGCAAGTTGTTTTTACTGTGCCCCAAAAATCTTCTCTTCATACCCCAAAGTATTCGACTTATGCGTTAACAGAAGTGGAGTTTGGTGGTGGAAAATGTGATAAGAGGTCATATCGCTTTTTGAAATAAAGACCGAGAGCTGTGAGAAGAAGTGCAGGACATTCGCCAAAGATACGGAGCGATAATACCAGGAAGGTTACCACCAAAACGTCATACGTTATCAGACATGGAGTTGGATGGGACGACTGATAAAGGGTCACAACGTTTTGTGAAATAAAGACCGAAAACTGTGAGAAAAAAATATTTTAAATTAAATTTTCTTTCATATTTTGCTTGTGTCACGGACCTTGGGCGAAAAAATACTTTTTCAGAGACTGTACAGTACTTTGCTTCAAAATAGCGCTACGACTTCCACTTTTAAGTGGGAAATACTTGTGCGCACCCATAAGTTGTCAGCCAGCTAGACTTGGTCAAGCTGTACATTGAAATTTCACGCTCATTTTTTGTACATCCTGGTATAAGAAACCTTAAAGTAAATTTTTAATATGTGCATCTTAAAAGTGATACTTCTTTATACTTCCCAAACCTCTGATTACTTACATTTAAAAAAAAATTAATAGGACAATTGTCTCAACTTTTTTTAGCAAAATAAAGAAAAATCCTTAAAAACTGTTACGTTGTCAATCAATAGCGATTTTACTTTCATTTACAAAGTAAATTAAAGTATAGCAATCGCGACAATTTTCAAAATCGAGATTTTTATGGAAATATCCGTTTTCGACCTCCCTCATTCAGAAAAAGTTGATTTCGAAGTGGTGTCTGTCTGTCTGTCTGCCTGTTTGTGTGTCTGTGTCCTCTCTACACCCCAGACGGATAAACTGATCGTCCTGAAAATTCATATTTAAGCTTTTAACAAAAATTGGGATTTTGGCTAAAATCTAAAAATAGGAAGTGGTAGTTTATTGGTGAGGTTTCTAGGTTTTTTTGCAAATATTTCAAAATCTATTGAGTTTATGAAAAAAAACATAAGAGTACAAAAGTTTGTAAAAATAAATTTTACACAAATTTTGTTTTTATCATTTTTTTCAGTTAACCCAAAAAACATCTCTTATTAGTAAATGAAAGTCGTGTGGTGACCACACCTCCATTTTTACAAAAAGTGGTGGGAACAAAATAACTAGATAATAATTTATTTTCATAATTATAATTTTGAGCATTTGAAACTAATATAACTCCTTAACAACAATGCAAGGAATAAATGAATTAAAACCCTCTTTATTTAAAATTTTAATAGGTCTCTTTGCTTACAGCACCTATATAATGTGATATAATTAAACATGCTTTTTATTCACCTTTAGTTGTTGTTCCTAGATTCTTCATCTCACTGACACAGATTCCATGAAGGAGATAAAAAAATAGTAGTGCGTTTGATTAAAAGAAACAAGGCTATTAGATAATAAGTAATAAATTTGATTTAATGAAACTTGACTTAATTATAAAATTAATTTATTTATAACTAGTGTTTTGATATTCAGTAGCGTTTAATGATAATTTGGAAAATAATTTTATCTTGGTTAATTAGAAATAGGAACACGTTGCGAAATTTAAATTTAGCTAGTGATAAAGAATAGAAAAATATTAATGTGTAATGAAGCTGAAAATAAATGACCCAAGTGTTAGTTTAACGTTTAACCCTACAGCACGTGCCCTTTGATACAATTAAAATTTGTTTTTTATTTGTATTTTGTCAAGTTAATTTAACTTTCTGCGGATGTTTACTTTTTTGCTATTTACAGTAATAAAAACGTTTAATCTTTAATAAAGATATTTCACGAGTGGCACAATAGTTGTTTTTACGTCTTACATCAAGGCAGACATGATCTACATATAAATATAAGAAACATAAACCACCTATAAAATTTTAACCTTCATTGTTTTATTATTTATAAATAAACTTGCTCGGATAACTGCTGTACCAGTGGCGTGATCTTATCTATTTAATAATCGCAAGCATTTATCGTTTATTTCGTGGAATTATATGGCCCGTAATGTGCGATGTGCGAAATTCGACTCCCACGCGATACAAAAGGCCGTGGCCGTTTTATCGGCCATCTGCACTATGACAAGCACTCTTGTAACAATAGCCCCTGAACCCTTTCTCCCACGCCGTAAACAGAAATTCAAAAACCTATGGTATTGTTACTCGGTCAGATTTTACTCCGACTGGACACTTGGATCAAGGAGTCTGATATACAATACCTCTTTTAGGGCGTTCATAATGCTTATTACTAATATTATAGATTACACCTTTTTCAGCAGCAGATGCTGGATAAAATCTGCTAAAGGTAGATAAATAGCAACTGTACTTCTTACAGGAGGTTACTTTTTCTGGTACCTACTGCAAATATTAGTTTATTTTATGTTGTATACAGGGTACATCAAAAAAGTACATGTCGGGTGTGTATAGTGGGTTCAAAAATAAAATAAAAAAACCACATGTACTTACGCATTGTGAAGAAAATTAATCAAAACATGAGAAACTCCCGTCACTCTAACGCACTCATTTATTAATAGATTTTTATAATTACTTTTTGTAATATTTATGCTAAAGAGGTGGTACGACGCTAACTCAAACCTATATTTCGACGTGAAATTTTCCGTTAATCTTTAAAATGCAGACGAAGATGATATAAATGTACCGTAATTTTTATTTTTGCATTTTTTGTAGCAATTCGGACTTATAGAATAGCATGCGACACTTGGCGGATTTCTAGTGTACTAAAAATTTGACGTCCCATAGTTAAAAATGTCACGTCAAAAGGAACATTAAACATAACGAACTTAAAAATAAATATATAAAACGTGAATACTTAACATTATTTATAATTTCATCAAAAATAATACGATGCGTCTATTCTCTATTCATACAATGTTTAAATGTAACCAGCGGCCATTATAATGAGTTAACAGCGCCACCAACGGAACCTGTTAAGTCCCGATAATGATGTGTTGATATTTTAGTTTTTAATTCTG
Source organism: Gymnusa sp. GC000175 (assembly GCA_030264735.1). NCBI lineage: Eukaryota > Metazoa > Arthropoda > Insecta > Coleoptera > Staphylinidae > Gymnusa > Gymnusa sp. GC000175. The sequence goes on along the minus strand of JARJDX010058387.1, from coordinate 2,309 downwards.
GTAATAGCAGGCCGGGATGAATTTGCCGAAAAAAACTTTGGCTGTGTACTATCAGGAACTAAGTGTGGAGAATGCTATCAATATTGCGTTATTTTTTTGCTTACGGGAAAGTCGAGTGGAGAACACTCCCATATTTTTCAATGTACGATTAATCGCCAAAATTAAATATTTTCAAATAATTTTAATGAAGTATTTGTTTTTAAAATTATAAAAGTTCCACAAGTTTTTTTTTTAATTTTTATTAAAAATTCAACTCGAATGTGAAACGTTTTTCGCATAAATTTTATTCGCGCGCGCAATATGTTTTCTTTTTAGATCTCAATCTTATAATTTTCCTGTCAGATTAAGTAAATACATTAACAGAAATAGACCATGCATAACCGCTGCATTTAATTGCATCCCATGCACATGAAATATTATTAATATGAAGAAGAAAAAAAAACGGCAATAATTAAAGTTTATTGCTCATTTATACACGTGATAATGTTATGATTACAAAGAGAAGTATCACCCGTGCAATATTTCAAGGTTCTGTAATTTCCAATATAATAAGCTCTAAGGCATTTTCCATACACAGCGGAAATACAGGAAAATCAAATAATTATAAATGGTTATATAAGGCATTAATGTTATATGAATACATATTCTAACAAAAATATTTTATTGCTACACACTACAATACTTTCCTTTACGTTTTATTGAATTGCAGCCATTAATTTAAATATTTGCCAAAATAATATTCCCTATTATACTAAAATACATTGGGCTATTTTGAACATTTCGATTTTTAAGACGCGTCGCGACGCTTCCAAAGTTGAAAAAAGACACGTCGATAACTTGAAAAATACGGGTTTCGGAAAGAAGTTTTCTGAAAAAAAAAAATTAAAGATCGTCTAAATATCTATTTAAAAGTCACATGGCTCGAAGCGATCCGAGCGATTCGGTTCACCTAGATTTTCGTTTGAAAATTTTCCGTTTTTTCTTTTATTACTAAAACAGGGTTGAAATACCATTAATGATTTACAGGGTGTTAATATTTCATATTTGACTCTGGAAATGGCGTGCTGTTATTAAATTGGACAAAATAACTTTCCTGGCTTTATAGTTTATACTATTAGGAACTTAAAGTGAAAATATTAAGGCAATTATTGTAGCAACTTTGTTATTGCTTACTACCCATGGGTCTTCCGGAATATTTCTTTATCCCTTATTGATCTTCGTATATCAGTTATCCATACTTTACTAGGACGTGCCAGTTTTTGTCGTCATTGTCATCCAGTTAACTTGGTTTGGTCAAGTTAGTTGCTTGTTTTTAATTTTTTCTTGGATGGTTTGTTCCTTAACAAAATTCATTTAATTTTGTACGTCTACATGTCGTGGTTGAGCCCGATATTTTAGCATATCTACTAAGTGCGTACATCTCTACTACATTTACTTTCCATTTATGTACTTGTGTTCTGTTCCAAAGTTTTGATAGGTGTGTTAAAGAGAATATCGTATTGTTAATACGTCTTTCATCGTTCCGTCCGTTGTTAGTAGGATATACCGTTCAGTGCGCCGATAATCTTTGTGGCTTGTGAGACGCGTGATTGTATTTCACCTGTATCCCATCCATCCTGCTGAAAGATAAGTGCAAGAATCATCGCATTTTTATATTTTTTCGATGTCATCCTTACTTTACGCAATCATCGCCTGATTGTGGGCGAACTTAAGTATATAGCGGACGTTCAAACTCATTTTTCTTACATTCGTTCTTTCATGTGTATAGCTCTTTCTTTAAACCTATATAATTTGAAAATTTCGATTCGCGAGATGGGTTCTTTGTATAGGTTCTGTACCGCTTTTATTAAATTGTGGTAAATGTTGCTTTCCTTTATAGCTTTTACATGGGGAACATTGTCATATTTTTTTCAGCAAAATCGATAAAGATTAATTGAACCTCTTTTCCTGCTGCTAATTGATTTTTCGTAGTTTGGCCAAGGCAGAATGCTTCTCTAGCGTTGTATTTTTGTTCGATTAGATCTTTTAGTATTCTTCCATAAAGTTATCCTATTGGACAAGGAAACTGAAATACCTATGGTCTGTTATAACAGAAAAACAGTATAGAAGAGAAGCCACGAAGGATAGAATTTACTAAAAAATTTCAAACAACGAATATTATTCTACCTTTTATAGATAAGTAGAAATTTTTAACTACAGAAAGGCAAACACCACATTAGACAAGAAACAACAACACAGTGAGATAAGTGAACAAAGATATAACATAGAAAGCCTCAAACAAGAATCAACTCAGTTTCTATACAAATTAA
>JARJDX010058381.1:0-11901 GCA_030264735.1 Gymnusa sp. GC000175 | reverse complement strand
TCCACCCACCCCTATCAGAGTGTATTACTTGCTGTATTGTAAAACGTATTATTTGCTGTATGATCTGTTGTATAGACCCCCACCCACCCCTACGAGTATGTTTTACTTGACCTTTTTAAAAAAACTATTAATTTCTGTATGTACTGTTGTACAGCACTCCCCACCAACCCCTATAAGTGTGTACTAGATGCTGTATTAAAATAAGTATTAATTGCTGTATATACAGACCCCACCACCCGCCCCTATCAGTGTGTACTAGAAGCTGGTTTGAAATAAGTATTAATTGCTGTATATACTGTTGTATAAACCTCCCACCCACTCCTATCAGAGTGTATTAGTTGCTGTATTGTAAAACGAATTATTTGCTGTATCATCTGTTGTATAGACCCCTACCCACCCCTACCAGTATGTTATACTTGACCTTTAAAAAAAAACTATTAATTTCTGTATGTATTGTTGTACAGCACTCCCCACCCACCCCTATAAGTGTGTACTAGATACTGTATTAAAATAGGTTTTAATTGCTGTATATACTTTTGTACAGACCCCGCCACTCGCTCTTATCAGTGTGTACTAGATGCTGGTTTGAAATAAGTATTAATTGCTGTATGTACTATTGTATAGAACCCCCCCCATCCCTATAAGTGTGTTTTACTTGCTTTTTTCAAAAAAGTATTAATTGCTGTATGTACTGTTGTATAGAACCTCCCACCCACCCCTATCAGTGTGTACTAGATGCTGTTTCAAAATAAGTATTAATTCCTGTAAGTACAGTTGTATAGACCCCCCACCCGCCCCTATTAGTGTGTACTAGATGCTGTTTTAAAATAAGTATTAATTGCTGTATATAGTGTTGTATAGATGTTCCACCAACCTCTGTTAGTGCGTAAACATAAAAAATTGAGTCGTTCTAAACACAATCTTGTAACAACTAAATAAAAATTAAAAAATTTGGATAAAAAAAAATATAAAACTCCTTTTAATTGCAACTTTTAATAACATCATATAACTTTTAACTTAATTGTTTGTTACTAATTAGGATCCCAAATTTAATGACCACGGTTGTTTTTTATGTTTCATGCAAATGAAAATAATGTAGGTTTTTTATGTGAGGTTGGAAGTTTACTATCATCTTCTGTATTCTTCGTGTTTTCGTCGTCGTGACTAATAAAGTGCGATGGGGGAGTGATACAGGGGTAGTTTCCAAGTCAAACACGCGGCCTTAAGTTGATTCGTGAATTAACGTATCATAAAAGTTAATAATAACAATAAAAAAGATTTAATTATAGCACATTTAAGTTTAAAAATGCGTGCCAGGCCTGATAATTGGGGTCGAAATGAAATAATCGCGATTTGTAAATACGTTTTTGCTTATTTTCAGGTTGATAACCTTTAAATCACGATGAAGGTTAAATTTCTTTGCACGTATTAAATAATCGACTATTTAATTCAATAATTTATATACTTTATATAGCCAAACATTGACCTCATTAGGCTATTTATAACTTTTTTTTTTACTAATGTTGTTTTTATTTCCATACAATCAGGAACTATTTAATAACTGGTATTAAAACTTGTATAGAATATTAGACTTTTTAGTTACCTAACTTAATGACTACTTTATTTTAATTTTATTAAATATTATTATCATTACCATCCTATGATAAAGAAAAAAATATAAGATCACTTGTTCCTAAACTAAACGTGCAAGTAAAGTTATGGAAGAAGAAAACTTGAAGACATTACTTACTTAATAGGGAATGAAGATAAGAAATTCAGTTTTATACCATTGCTAAACCCTAAACTCATCACCCAACCTAAACATTCCTGTTTATCGTAGAACGACTACTTCTCTAAAAATTTAGAAATTTTGCCTACATCCTGAATATAATTTAAACAATTTCCTACAACTTAAAACTACGATACCATTTTTCTAAATAAGATTTTTAGTTATAACTTCATTCAAAATTATGTATATTTTAAACACAACTTGCATATTTTTATGTGAAAAATATTTATGTAATTTTTTTTTGCTGTTGATCGAAAAATATATATTTTTACGGTGTTTACCGTATAGTGTGTTGAAGTTAACACATTTGTTTCGGACAACTTTAACATAATTGCTAATAATGTTGAAGTGGCAAAAGACAGAAAATAATAAAAAAAGTTCATGGTATTTCCAAAGTTTTATTCGTTATCTTAATACTTTTGCCAATTTTCCATCCCAAAAAAAATATATTAGGGGAAAAATCACATTACTTTTCAATTGATTTATTTATTTATTTTTATTGAATGTCGAATCAAATAAAAAAAATATATCAAGTCTTCATAATCCAAATAAATAATTAGCAAAAGCCTCATTAAGTGGATGCATTTAATGGTTGTAATTTTATTCGCTTTAAACGAATTTTATTTTTATAATTTAATAATTAAAATTTTTATAAAGTGGTTAAAGGTGTTTTTTTACATCCCCGTCATCTGTTCACTTATTTTTCAACAAAATGTGTTGCTGTTTATATATTTACTTGCACTAAGAGTGTTGTAAAATTCATAATACGTTTTGATAATAATAAAACGTTTATATCCACATCCATATCTGCGCCTAATACCTAAAAACATAAATAATCGTTGTTAAGAGAATCCCATCAAGAAGCTCTTACGTAAACATGTCCTTAAGATAGATAAAGTGCTTTCTTAGCGCCTTTCAAACTCCATATATTTACTATAAGCTCACTAATATATTTGTCACTCAACAGCAAAATTGAGTTAATCTTTAACCATATCAAGCAACACCGGAGATTTTGCTTTTTTTCATATGATATAACTTTTCATCACAACTAAAATATAAACCATCATAAAAATTTGTTATACTTAAATTGTTACCTTTTAAAATTTAATTTTATAAATTTAAAAATAATTATTATCATTATTATTATCATTATTATTATTTCTTTATTTTCTCGACTTTTGGTCGTAGCGTATCCGGGACTTAACAAGAGTCCTAACGATATTTTTATTTATTATGAGGTCTAGGTCAGGATAAGACAAATAAAAAGTATGTAAGTAAAAGTTGTGTAACAGTACAGTGGTTAAGTGGTAAAACATCAAGTGCCAGTAATTAATAAAAATATTTTAAAGTAAATATTAATGAATATAAAAAATAATATTAAAAGCTTCATTTTGGTTATGCTCGCTCCGCTCGCAGGAAATCAATTTCGCAATGGGATTTGAGTTTTTGATTTATTCCACATTTATTCGTATTTATCACTTTTGTAACGTCAAGAGTTGTAACTCGTGCGCTCGCTTTTTATATTTTTATTTATGTTTTTACTTTTTTTTTCTGATATACGTTAGTTGCTTTTGTGAGATCATTTCGCTCGTTATGTGATAAAAATGCGCACGTGCATCCTTTCATTATATCAAATCGTTCCTGATCGTTATCCCAATGCATCAACATATTTATAAAAATCAGCGATTTATTTTATTTTTGTACTTCCTCATTTTCTTTTTAATAAAAATGTCAAAGGTAATTCAAGTACGTAATTATTATCTAGGAAAATATTTTCCTTTAATAATGGTTTCATATTATTTACTGAATAAATTACATTTTACGAAGGCGTATTGAAATCTGGTTTGGGTAATTGATATCCTGTCATTTTCTTTCGAAAATGGCCAAAATAACTTGAGGAATTTATTACCATTTTCTTAAAACAATAAGAAAATTATTTTACTCAAATCGACATATCAATTTGCTGATAATAATTATAAATTTATAAAAATTTTAAAGAACGCTGAAAGAAGCGTTAACTTTTTATTATAAAAGCGGTTCAGTTAAAAATTTTCCTAACCTAAAACGTAACTAAAATGTGCTCTAATCGTCCCAATTACCATTTTTATTTTTTGTAAATATTTTTTTCAAATTTATAAAAAATTAAAAAGCGCATAAAAGAGCGTTAAATTTAGGTTGTAATAAGGCTTATTTATATTTTGAATAAAATTTTTTTTATAAGCTAAATAAAAGTGCTTTAGTAATTCTAATCAATGTGTTTATTTTTTGTTTATACTTTTGTCAAATTTGATAAATTTAAAAAAATTTAAAAAGCTTCTAAAAGAGCGTTAAATTTTGGATGTAAAATGGGCTTAGTTATATTTTAAACATAATTTTTTCATAACCTAAATTGCAGTTGAAAAGTGCTCCAATCGCTCTAATCAATGTCTTTATTTTTTGTTTATACTTTTGTCAAATTTAATAAATTTAAAAAAATTTAAAAACCGCCTAAAAGAGCGTTAAATTTTGGTTGTAAAAGGAGCTTATTTATATTTTAAACATAATTTTTTTATAAAATAAATTGCAGTTGAAAAGTGCTCTAATTGCTCTAATCAATGTCTTTGTTTTTGATTTATACTTTTGTCAAATTTGATAAATTTTGAAAAATTTACAAAAGGCCTGAAAGAGCATTAAATTTTGGTTGTAAAAGGGGCTTATTGAAATTTTAAACATAATTTTTTTATAACCTAAATTGCAGTTGAAAAGTGCTCTAATTGCTCTAATCAATGTCTTTGTTTTTGATTTATACTTTTGTCAAATTTGATAAATTTTAAAAAATTTAAAAAAGGCCTGAAAGAGCATTAAATTTTGGTTGTAAAAGGGGCTTATTAAAATTTTAAACATAATTTTTTTATAACCTAAATTGCAGTTAAAAAGTGCTCTAATCGCTCCAATCAATGTCTTCGTTTTTGGTTTATACTTTTGTCAAATTTGATAAATTTTGAAAAATTTAAAAAGCACTTAAAGGAGCGTTATATTTTGGTTGTAAAAGGAACTTATTTATATTTTAAACATAATTTTTTCCTAACCTAAATTGCTGTTAAAAAGTGCTCTAATCGCTCTAATCAATGTATTCATTTTTTGTTTATACTTTTGTCAATTTAATAAATTTTGAAAAATTTAAAAATTGCCTAAAAGGGCGTTAAATTTAGGTTGTAAAAGGGGCATACATATATTTTAAACATAATTTTTTTATAACCTAAATCACAGATAAAAAGTGCTCTAATCGATCAAATGAATGTCGTCATTTTTTGTTTCCACTTTTGTCAAATTTAATAAATTTAAAAACCGTCTAAAAGAGCGTTAAATTTTGGTTGTAAATGAAAATTAGATATATTTTAAACATTATTTTTTCATAACTTAAATTGCAGTTGAAAAGTGCTCTAATCGCTTTAATCGATGTCTTAATTTTTTGTTTATACTTTCGTCAAATTTGATAAAATTAAAAAATTTAAAAGGCGACCAAAAAGAGCGTTAAATTTTGGTTGTAAAAAGAGCTTAGTTATATTTTGAACTTATTTTTCTTATAACCTAAAACGCAGTTGAAAAGCGCTCCTATCGATCCAATCAATGTCTTCATTTTTCGTTTATACTTTCGTCAAATTTAATAAAATTTAAAAAATTTAAATAGCGCCTAAAAAAGCGTTAAATTTTGGTTGTAAATGGGGCTTAGTTATATTTTGAACATTATTTTTTCATAACCTAAATCGCAGTTGAAAAGTGCTCTAATCGCTCCAATCAATGTCTTCATTTTTTAACTATACTTTTGTCAAATTTAATAAATTTAAAAAAATTTAAAAACCACCTAAAAGAGCGTTAAATTTTAGTTGTAAAAGGGGCTTAGTTATATTTGTCAAATTTGAAAAATTTAAAAAGCGCCTAAAAGATCGTTAAATTTTGGTTGTAAAAGAGTCCTATTTATAATTTGAACATTGTTTTTTCATAACCTAAATCGCAGTTAAAAAGTGCTCTAATCACTCTAATCAATGTCTTTATTTTTTGTTTATACTTTGTCAAATTTGATAAATTTTGATAAATTTAAAAAGCGCCTAAAAAAGCGTTAAATTTAGGTTGTAAAAGCGGATTACATATATTTTAAACATAATGTTTTTATAATCTAAATCGCAGTTGAAAAGTGCTCTAATCGATCCAATGAATGTCTTCATTTTTTGTTTAAACTTTCGTCAAATTTGATTAAATTTGAAAAATTTAAAGAGCGCCTAAAAAAGTGTTAAATTTTGGTTGTAAATGGGGCTTCTTTATATTTTAAACATTATTTCTTAATAATACAAATCGCAGTTGAAAAGTGCTCTAATCGCTCCAATCAATGTCTTTATTTTTTAATTATACTTTTGTCAAATTTAATAAATTTTAAAAAATTTAAAAACCGCCTAAAAGAGCGTTAAATTTTAGTTGTAAAAGGGGCTTAGTTATATTTTGAACATAATTTTTTCATAACCTAAATCGCAGTTGAAAAGTGCTCCAATCGCTCTAATCAATGTCTCCATATTTTCTTTATACTTTCGTCAAATTTTATAAAATTTGAAAAATTTAAAAAGCGCCTAAAATAGCGGTAAATTTTGGTTGTAAAGGGGGCTTATTTATATTTTGAACATAATTTTTTCATAACCTAAATTGCAGTTAAAAAGTGCTTTAATCGTTGTAATCAATGTCTTAATTTTTTGGTTATACTTTTGTCAAATTTGATAATTTTTAAAAACTTAAAAAGCGCCGACAAGAGCGTTAAATTTTGGTTGTAAAAGAGGCTTAGTTATATTTTGAACATTTTTTTTTAACCTAAATCGCAGTTGAAAAGTGCTCTAATCGTTTAATCAATGTCCTAATTTTTTGTTTGTACTTTTGTCAAATTTAATAAATTTAAAAAAATTTAAAACGCGCCTAAAAGAGCGTTAAAATTTGGTTGTAAAAGGGGCTTATTTATATTTTGAACATAATTTTTTCATAACCCAAATCGCAGATGAAAAGTGCTGTAATCGCTCCAATCAATGTCTTCATTTTTTGTTTAAACTTTTGTCAAATTTGATAAATTTTGAAAAATTTAAAAAGCGCCCAAAAGAACGTTAAATTTTGGTGGTAAAAAGGGCTTATTTATATTTTGAACATAATTTTTTTTTAACCTAAATCGCAGTTGAAAAGTGCTCCAATAGCTCGAATCACTGTCTTCAATTTTTGTTTGTACTTTCGTCAAATTTGATAAATTTTGAAAAATTTAAAAAGCGCCTAAAAAAGCGTCAAATATAGGTTGTAAAAATTTGAACAATATTTTTTTTATAACCTAAATCGAAGTTGAAAAGTGCTCAAATCGTTCCAATTAAAATCTTTATTTTTTTGTATATATTTTTATTGAATAAAAAAAATTTAAAAATCGCGATTTTTTTATTTCAATATTTACTTTAAGAACAATTTATTTTTTCTTTAAATTACGCTTTTATTGCATTAGATTTTCACATAAATGTTTTAATAATAATAACAAAATCAATTTCTGTTTACATTTCCCTTAAGTTTATTATATTTTGATTAGACGTATAAAAATACCAAAGCAATCAAGAAAAACAAATAACGTAATAAGCAGGTACGTGCACATATCGAGATTACCGCTTCGAAATGATTTTCATAACGATTATTGGTTAAAGCAATCACAACTCCTTACGGAATGACTAAATTGAGACCCGTTAAAAACACAAAATAATAGCCACCCTTTGTTGCTTTACATAACTTGATAATTCCACGTTCTCCACAATTACGAAGTTAGATTAAATCCACGATTTTATGAATGATAATTAACGTAAAATGCACAATTTTCCGACGTAACAAACGAACAAATAAAAATTAATTCTTTCGAAAACTTTTCTATGAATCAATAGAAACTTCAACGATAAAAATAGCGCGCATACATCCAGATAAAAATAAAAGGAGCCACTTATTTATGGGTTAGGTATTGTGCTCTCTTACTTTAACATCTTTGTGTTATATAAATAAATTAAAAAACTGTGAAATTTTAATTTGTTTGTGTTATTTGTATATTGAAAAAAAAAAAAAAAATTGGTAAAAGTCGAGTTATAATTATGGTGGATGCGCCGGGTACATATTTTTAAGTTGAGTTTTCGGGGTTAACAAATTTTAAACGTAAAATTTTTAATTTGTTTATGTTATTTGTATATTCAAAAAATATAAAATTGGTAAGTCAAGTTATATTTATGGTGGATGCGCCGGGTACATATTTTTTAAGTTGAGTTTTTTGTGTTTATTTTAATAAATTTTGAAATTTTCGATCAAAAAATTAACCTTTAAATGAAACAGAATTAATAATACAATAATTAAATAATTAAAAAATAAAATCCCGGAAATCATAGAGAAACTCCAACCCAGTAATTCCAGAAGCGCCCATGTTAAGACGACTAGAAATTTTAAAAAATTTCTGATTGAGGTTTGTTTTAAAAAATTTTCAACTTAATAACCAAGCTAATAAAATCGTAGTAATTATATATTTTTTAATCTGCGATAAATATTATTTTTTGTGTTAAAAATATATAAATTGAAATGAAATTGTAATCTGTTGCGGAAGTAATTTATAAGAAGAGACATGCAGGGGCGCACAAAATCATCTTCGAAAGTGTTTATTGAAAGAAAAATAAAAGCTCCGCGCAACACATTTTAAACATTGATAAATTGGTTTGGAACAAAATGGTATTTTACTGCTGCAAAACACTTTTGTGGGCGGGAAGTTTGGGGTGCTAAAAACAAACTGCATTTAAGACAGCGGTCAACATTTAAATCTTAAAAGCGCCAATACCATATTTCTTTAAAAATTTTGTTTTCGTTTCAAGCATTTAAGCTCTAGAATTGTATTTACCACCAATAATTATGTGAGTTTTTTGTTGATTTTAAAAATTCAACTTTTTTGATTATTTGAAAAATCAAAATTTTTACGTTTCCAAGCCTCAAATCTCTTTGGATTTTTAACTAAAACAACTCATCATGCAACTGTTTTCAAGTAAAATGTATTAGCTTTATAATTATTTAAAATATTGCGAAAAAGTGACAAAAAATTGTGAAAATCGCCCGTGTAGCTACCCACATAAAGATTTAAAACAGTAAACTTTAATTAATGTTTAAAAAAGTAACAATTGCATATAAAATACGTTTCAGGTTTTAGTTTTTGATATTTTGGTTTGATCGTTGTTGTTGATAAGATTGTAGGGTGCAATGTGGTTAAACGTTGGTGATTGATATAACCGCAGCAAAGTGAGTGGCATTTGAGCTTTAGTTTAGTCACGCTAATGTGAAATTCATACTCTGTGCAGCGAATAACTGTTGATGTAATCAATAGAATCCCACACGGGGCAAATTATTTAACCTTTATTAGATATTCGTGCCCTTAAAAATGCAATATGAAAGGCAATTTTCATGAAAATTGCTAATAAAACATCATCATGGCTGCGCACATTAATATTTTTATCACGCCTCGTGATATATATCTTCCACATCGTTTTATACGTGGAATTATTTTAAAAAACGAATACTACAATTACAAAAATATGAATTTTTTGCTTTTTGGTAAATAATTTTAATATTAAATCGACACAAAATGAAAAAAAAAGCACCTAATGATAAACGAGCCTACAATTGGATCCACTTAATAAAAGTTAGCTTACATTCGATGTAAAACACAAAGTTCAAAGTTCAACATTTCACTAAGGTTGAACATTTTATTTTTCCCAAATTCAACTCATGCATTATTTAAATCATTGCAAAATTTATTCTTACCCATAAACGAAGATGTCATTACCCATTCATTCTATGCATTAAAACTACAGTTTTGTGCACTCACCTAAAACGAAGAGAAAAGGGTTATAGTAAAAAACATTAAAGTCTGAAGTTTAACACTTTAAAATAGACCATAGTTTGAAATTATTTATTAAATTTAAATTCGTTTTTAAAATTTTAAATTGACTGTTGATGCAAAAATTAATTCATGACTTGAAATTTGGTTTAAATTGAACGCAGACTTTAAAATATACTAAAAAATTTGGACTTTAAAATCGCGATTAGGTTATGGACTCAAAAATTATCTCGATACTACAAATTCTGACTTAAATCTAACGCAGACCCTTAAATCAACTAAAGAAGAATTAATTTTTGACTTTGCTCAAAAATTAACTAAAAACTTTAAATTTAATTCAAGACACTTAAATCAAACTCTCTCTCTCTCTCTAGTCGCTGACTTCATGGCTGAAGTGTCGTGATCCCATGCTAACTAATATTTAAAATTAATTAGGGACTTTAAATTTGTATTTAGGCTTTAAAATTAACTGTGGATATTAAAATTAACTTTAGACTTCCATTATTTTTTATATTAATTTGCATTTGTTACTATTTTTCCTAATCAACAACATTATTTATTCATATTTTGCTGTCGTAATGACAATTTTGATTATATTTTATAAAGATAACCACATTACAATTATGTTTGTAAATATTACTTAAGAATTATGTCCACATTAAAATTGTTTTATATATTTTTTACTTAAAATCATTAAAAATGCTGAAATAAAATATAAATTATTATATAAATATTACGAATTTTTACAACTACTTTGAGCATAAAAATTTATGATCATTTGATGATAGATGTATAGATATTGCATAAATTATTAATAATCAATGATGTGGAACATATAGTGGGTTATTAATGTCTTTTGCATGCACTGCGGACGTAATAATATTTATGATCCACTTTTATTTTGATCCACACAATCATTTATTTTATTTCTTCCAATAGATTAAGACAGAAAAAAAAATTTAAAGGTTGAAGCTTAAATCAGCTTTATATTAAAACGTTATTGAGAAAATCTTTGTTTTAATTTAAGAAATATAAATTCCTTTCCTCCTAGTGGACGATTTTTAAACGAAGAGTACAAAGCCTGATAATTTCCAACCTTCGGTAAGAGAAAAAACCCGAAGAAGAATGAATAGAGAAAAAACAACTAAATACAATACTATGGAATAAATAAATTCCCGTCACAGTAGACGATTTTTATATGATGAGTACAAAGCCTGATAATTTCCAACCTCTGGTAAGAGAAAGAACCCGAAGAAGAAACAGCAAAAAAACAACTAAATGCAACACCATTTAGTAAATGAATCACAATAAACCCAAAAATAAGTATATGCAATACAATGGTACGCTGCTTAATGACTTATAGTACCGAAAATTGGATAATTCATAAGAAACACATGTAACAGAGATGAAATTCTGGAGGAAAAGTTGCGGCGTGACAAGAATGGAAAGAATCACGAATAAAGAAATCTAAAGAAGAGTGATAAAGAGTATAGTAAAAGATATTCTAAAGAACAACAATATGGTATGATATATTGGAAGAACAGACCGGAATAGATGGCTGGCACTATTAACTATAAACAAACTAAGTATACAACTAAGAGAGACGTAAAATAGGTAGATCTTGAGGAACTTTCAGGAATGACGTACAGGAAATAATAAAAACTAGAAGAAATAATAAAAAGAAGACGAAATTATAAAAAGAAGAGAACTACAGGATAAGTATGCAGGCTAAACAAAAATGCAAATATAAATAAAGTTTCTGCAAATCGCAACAGCCCAAAGAAGCGGTCATACAAGAGGTGCGAGTTCGGGGCCTTAAAATCTGTGATCTCGAAATCCCAGATACACACACTAATTGTTACCGACACAAGCGAAAAATGACAAGAAGAAGAAAAAAAATCACAATGGCAAATTTTTTTTTTTTTTTTCTAAAAATTGTTTTCGCGTATGTGAAAGTCGAGTGGAGGACCCTCAATTTTTTCTCCAAATAATTATTGAATTTTTTATGAAAAATATTTTTTTGGCATTTTTATATTGTTGCAAATCTTTTATTTAAGTGTGATGGTGATGGAGAAAGAGGTGCCTTTCATTTTCATTCAATTTTAAGCGAAAAACGTTTTTATTAAATTAATCATGTGAAACTTTTGTGTTTTAGGTGTGGAGCGTAAAGCGCTATCATTAAGTGTCTGGGTTGGAGAAGTAAAAAGGG